>OZ053298.1:11417149-11720444 GCA_964056655.1 Arabis hirsuta
TTTGAGGCAAATGACATGAATTGCCTAAGCCCTTCTTTGAACTCTTCTGTAAGTTTGCATGTCGCTTCATCGTATCTAGGTTTGTCCATCCATGAACGAAAATAATCATAAGGATCTGAAGACATTATTAATGGTATTGTTTGTAGTTTTGGTTTCGTTACATGTTAATGGGAGGCGGAGAATATATACACGAAATTTCGGAGGGATTTCTGAGGGATTTTAAATTACAACGGCTTATCCAACGGATACATTAACGGCTATGTATGAACGGCTATATTCGCCGACAGTCCTTGGAAATCCCTCGGAAATTCCAACAACGGTCGTATTCCCTCGGAAATCCCTCAGAAAATTCAAACAATTCCGATGACTTTTCCGACGAAAGAGAATCTCTCAAAAATTTCCGAGGAGTCGTTTTTCCTCGGAAATCCCTCTAAAATTTCCGACGGATTTTTTTCCGTCGAAAATTCCGTCTGAAATAGACACTCTTTCTTGTAGTGAAAGTACTATTCAAAAAAAAATTTATATGTCTGTTTTTAATTTTCGTACCACAAATCATTGATTTCACGACCCTTTGTCATCATCTACCTCACATACTAGTCATTCATGGTTATTGTTACATGATAATAATTTTTGCTATATGTACCTCAATAACTTTCAATCTATTCATGGTTATTTTTTTCCTTCAAAACTCAATAACTTAATTAAATGGTTCTGCAAGCCAAATCGGTGGTACGACGTTTACATAAGCAATATCATGCGGATACAATCTAGCACTACGTGGTAATAAATCCGCTTTGGTGTTCCTGAGACGGAGGATGTGAGACAGAGAGAATTTCAGGAAAGCCGCCTTACTCTTCACAAACTCATCCAGGTGTATGGAGAATGCATGGCATAGGCTCGGATGCCATTGTGACCAACTCAGGACAATCCATCGCGAAAATCACCCTCGTCTTCTGCTGAATAGCCATACACTCCATGGCCAAGATCAACGCTTCTTGTGTTTCAACATGTATTGCTAATGATTTTCTCTTTCTATAAAACACGGTTAACACATAAAATGAACAAATATTTCAACATTGTCATAGTAAATATATATAATTTTTGAAAAAAACTTAGAAAATGACACACCCAAAACATATAGTGCTCTATAAATTTTATTTTAGAACAAACTTATTCACTATTATAAATAAAAAGGACAATTGCAAAAATGCTACTAAGAATTGTCCATATGCAAAAATGCCACTAATTAAATATTTTTAAAGCCTAAATCTTAAAATTATAAACCCTTAAAAATGTTTTGACCCCTAAACCCTCAAAACTAAACCCTAATACAACATAGTTAACCCAAACATAAATAACTAAGTGACTCTCCCGCATACACACAGGTAATTTATTTATATATATTTTTTTGAATTTTATACTTTGAAAATGTGAAAATATGTATTTTTTATTTTTATTATAGACATTGTTGTTAATATATTGTTGTAAATTTTTTTTGTTAATATAAAATTTTAAAAGTTTAGTTTTACCATTTCATTATTCTATATACGTAAACGTATCAAATAAAATATATAATAATTTAATATATTGGAGTGCATAATCTATTATCAAAAGTTGAGATTCCTCTCATAAAATATTGAATACTCTATTTAATCATCTTTTTTAGAAAAATATCATTTTTCACATTGAATTTTGAATAAAAACTAAATTCGACATCGAAATATGAAAAGATTAATGTGCACAACTTTTCGTAAACAAAAAAAAATTAATAAACATTTTTCATACAACATAAACCAAGTACATTACGTTTTCCTCTTCTTTTGTTTTCCAAACTTTTGCTGTTTTCTATTTTTATTATTGTTAACGTCTCTTACACTTTTTTATATTTTGTTAAAAAAATGATTTTTATTTATATGAAATAATTAGAAAAATATAAGATTTAGAATTAGAAATCAATTTCATTCATTGAACGATTTTCTATGGTCTAATATTTTTTTATTTCATAGTGTTTTTTTTTACTAAACATTAAATATAATATGACAATGTTAAACTGATTTTCTTAAAATATAAAAGTTGAATATTAGATTTTTAAATATTAGCATGTAAAATATGTAACCTTTGATTTAAAAAAATTATATTTAATATAAAGATATAAAAATTTATATACAATTTATCTTAAATGATTTTGTTATTTTTAAATTGTTTTGTGTTAGAAATTAATTTCTTTTTTAAGAATACGTATATTTGTTTTTATAAATTTGAAAAGGTTTTGTCACAAAACATAATAAAATCTCTTTTAAAAAATTTTCAAGTCTTTATTATAAATTTCTGTAAAAAATATAATTATATGAAAAAGTGTTCTAAAACTTTATTGTGACAGAAACAAATTTTTAAAACATTTTCTTAATTAAAAACGTATATATTAATATAAAATATTATTTAATTTCTTTTTGATTTATTTATGAAAAGAAATGTAAACATAGTTAAAGAAGATTTTCTAAAAGATGTTGTTTTGATTCATTTTTGTCATGTCATATTTTTTTGAAGTCATGCCATAATAAAATTGGTGAGAGTGATTCTTGTGGTGACACATAAACAAACTTGAGAAAATCACTTCTCAAATAATGTATAAGAGATATAATGAATAAAGGGAGAATTGCAAAAATACCACTTTTGGTGTGTACATTTGCAATAATGCCATTTAAGGGTGTCTATTTGCAAAAATGCCACTAATTATGGATTTTTAAAGCCTAAATCTTAAAATTATAAACCCTAAAAAATATTTTGACCCCTAAAACCCCTTAAACCCTCAAAACTAAATCCTAATACAACATAGTTAACCCAAATATAAATGATATAATGAAATTTTTTTTGAAAAGGATGGTATTTTTGCAAAGATTTTGAAAATGTGGTATCTGAAAAGTGACATTTTTTAAAGTTTCTCATGAATGAATAAATAATTTTGAAAAAGTGGCATTTTTGCAAATATTTTGAAAAAGTGACATTTTTGAAAAGTAGTAATTCAAAAGTGGCATTTCTCAAAATTTCTCTAAATAAAAGGAGATAGAGATAATTGTTACTTGTATTCAGAATCTCATAAGTACAAAATATATATAGGGATACAAAAGTTTCTATCGAAAAGACAATGAATTTCATGGACTTATAATGGACATCTATATAATATCAATAACATTAACCTATATATAATGCATGGTAGAACCTCTAAATCTAATTGAATCTTATATATTGTTAATTTTATTTGATTTTATGTGTTGTCTTGAAAACAAGATATCTCATTCAATCGAGAGTCTATCATCTATTGATATTTACTTTTTTGTATCCTCATGTTTACTACATTCTTCTTAATTTTTCACAGAAGTTATCGCCGTCGGCAACAAGATGTTCGCTGATCCGAGGAACACGACGATGTATCTCGTATGTGCAATGAAGATCATTCATAGCTCTCTAGTTAAGTATAATGTCGGCAAATCGATCAAGGTCCTTTTGTTAATGGCTCTTAACTGCGTTAAGGTGATGGAGACAGGTTGGCCTTCCGCCAAAGACAAGAACGAGGTTGGTGCTAGCCAATCCAACGTGATGGCGTATAATAGCAGACTCGTGAAGAGATTTTTGAATCAAAATTGGAACATCTAATTTGTGATTGATTTTTAGACGTCTTTACTGGAGGAGACGTTGATTTTCGAAGATTTATGGTTTCATGTTTATGATTTTGTGTAAGAAGAAGTGACGAACGCTTATCTTAGCTATTTAGGGATCTATTCCAGGGATTTCAAAGTTAAGAAGAAGGTGAACCGACTAACACAAGTAAAAATGTTTGGATATATTAAATCTATAAAACTAGACATTCAGATTTTCCGAGTATCTAGTCAAATTTTGGGTTTAACCAAAACCAAATCTGAACTCGATCTACTCACCTTATCAGAACTATTTGAGAATTATGGTTGGACTGAACATGGACCGAAGCCCGGTTCCCAAGTCGGATATGAGTTCGGAGTTTGTCATTTGCCCAGACCTACTGAAACGACCCAACCCGTTAAAATTAAAAAAAAATTTCAAACTCGGATTATTATTATCACAAATAATAATCTTTAACGGTCAAAACACAACCACGCAGAGCTCAACAATCAATTACCAACAACATCATTCAATAAATCTCATAATTTATTGAAATACTAAACCAATCCAACTCAAAATCAATAATCAATAACTATCAATCCAATAACGATAAACAACATTCCAAAATTCACTAGCAAGCTAGCAATTCTAACAACCACATCAATAAATCGAGACACTATATCATCTTTTCTTCGCGGTCATGATTCCACGATCACACTTTGTCTCTACCTACATCACATGGTTAAAAGAGATGCGTGAGTATTATCATAAATACCCAGTGAGACGGTCATCCCATCTACTTGGCTATACACGCAGGCATAAGCAAAAGATACAATACCAGGATGAGCAATCAACAACACAAGCACAATCAACCAATCACATGTTCGCCCAAACAGGCCATGCGTCGATCGACACAACCACCATGTGTCGATCGATGCATACTGTGTCGATCGATGCATACTGTGTCGATCGATGCACCGACGCAGAATCCAGAATCAAACCTATCCTCTCATGGTTCGATCCCAGAATGCATCTCATCGATCCCCTGCACAAAACCTCACCAAACAACATGAAATCCAACCAATAACAACAATCAAACACATCCTATCAATTTTTTTACCCATATAAGCCATGGTCACGCACTCGCCTTAGATTTGGAAGGAAAAAGGATGAAAAGCATGAAGAACGCGAAGAACGGATCTCCAAATCCGGGTTTCCTTCCTCAACCACGAAGAACACGGATCCACACACAATCAAATAGTCTCACAGATCAAAGAGCAAGCTTTCAGATTGAGAATTCAAGGAAAATCAACAATGATTCCTTCACAAACTCAATCCTCTCTTAAAACTCTCTGAAAACTTTTCTGGAAACTCTCAAACCCAAAACGCGGCCACAACCTATTTATAGGGAAGCCCTAGGGTTTCCCCGAAACCCTAAACTAGTCCGCAAATCGACAACTTAAATTGAACCAACCGATTCAATTTAACCTTGCGTCGATCAACGCACGACCAAAATCTTCAATCTTGGTTCGCGGTCGTTACAACTCTCCCCCACTAACACAGATTCGACCTCGGATCACGCATAACCATCTCACTACGGCTACACTCCTGACCCTAACCCGGCCAGCACCACCTGAGATCAACTCTCGATCTCTGAGACTCACCTAGTCTCATACTTATAATCACACAACACCGTCTCATTATGGCTACATTCCTGACCAAACCTGGTCAACACCACCTGAGATCAACTCGCGATCCCTGAAGTTCCTCTAGTCTCATACTTATAAATCACATCTAGACGTTATTGCTCATAACTCATATCTATATACACCCCTCCCACTCTCAGGGTCGTCAGCCTTTGAGCTCTCGATATATATCATACCCCTCCCACCTTCCGGACTATCGCCCGTCAGGCTATCGGTATGCTCCATGCCCCTCTCACTCTCGGGACACACAGTACGCCAAGCTATCGACATGCATGAGAATCACACATCCCCTGGAGAGATCCCTGTCCCTCAAAGTATATGCAGGGAACCCACTATCCTCTGGAGAGAACTCACATCTCTCAAGTATATGCAGGGAACCCACTATCCCCTGGAGCAATCAAATATGCAACATACATCATAAGCACCTATCGACTAAAATCTCCTCCCATGGTCCATCATGACACCCCCTATCCCAGAATATCATCACCTCCATGAACAATGACCAGGTCATCCGAAACAACCCAATCACTAGGGTGTTTCCACCAGAGTCCCTGGAAAAAGACAAGTTCTAACTCACAGAAAACCTCTTTTCCCAGACTCTCCCTAGGAAATAGACAGGTTCTAACTCACATAAAACCTCTATTTCCCAGCGCCATTTAAAGAATAGACAAGTCCTAAATCCCATAGAACCTCCATTCCTAGATACTCCTCCTAGAACATGGACAAGCTATAACTCTCATAGAACTTCCATTTCTAGCCATCACATACCACCTGACCCCACCAGTCATCATAACACATGACCCCACTAGTCATAATATAAGAACTCACATCTTATAAACACATTTAATAAGAAACCCATCTTATTAAATCACAAAATGTATAATCGTTACATCACCAAACAAAAAATACATCAATTACTCATAGCTACATGCTATCACAGAAACTGAAAACCAGAAAAAGATAACTCAAGCCTCCACTTGCTTCTCGAACTACTTCGAGAACTTTGCCTTCATCTTCGCTTATGGTTCCCAAGTATCCTCCTCGACACCGTCACAGTCCCACACGACTCTCACCAACGGTATCCTCTTCCGGCGTAAAACCTTGACTCTCTTCTCGAGAATTCTCAAAGGTCTCACCTCCAACGTCATGTTGGGCTGAAGATCCTCCAAAATCCTAGCTAACACCTTCTTAGACTCATGCAGACACTTCCGTAGCATCGACACATGAAAGACCTTATGAAAAGCCTTCATAATCTGAGGTAACTCCAACCGATAAGCTACTGGTCCAACCCGTTCCATAACCTTGAATGGACCCATAAACCTTGGACTTAGCTTATTCTCTTAAATGGATCTGTTAGGACCCCTCAACATCACTGCCTTGAGATACACCAGATCTCCCAGCTCAAACTCTAGTTCTTTCCTCCTCTTATCGGCATAACTCTTCTGCCGATACTGAGCCTCTTTTACGTTCATCCTCAAGGCACGGATCTTCTCCGTCGTCTCTTGAATGAAATCTGCACCAAACATGCTCGTCTCCCCCACTTTAGTCTAGCATAATGGTGTACGACTCATACAAAACCTCATATGGAGTCATACCAATACTCGCTTAGTAGCTATTGTTATACGCTAACTCTACCAGGTTTAGGTGATCTGCCCAATGACCACCGTAATCCAGCACGCACATCCTCAACAAGTCCTCGAGTGTCTGAATCGTCCTCTCAGACTGCCTTTCTATCTGAGGATGATAAGCTGTACTCATATGCACCTTTGTGCCCATCTCAGCCTGGAATGTCCTCCAAAACTTTGAGGTAAACCTCAGATCCATGTCTGACACAATACTCGCTGGCACCCCATGCAGCCTCACTATCTCTCGCACATACTTCTTAGCCAACACCGCGGCTCCATCGGTCTTCTTAATGGTAGGAAAATGTGCCAACTTAGTCAGATGATACACAATCACCCAAATAGCATCATACGTCTGCAAAATCGATAATCCTGTCACAAAGTCCATGGTAATCATGTCCCACTTCCACTGCGGAATGGGTAAACTCTACAATAACCCGATCGGAACCTGATGCTCAGCCATCACTAACTGGCACACATTGCACGCTGTAACCCAGTTAGCGACATCTTTCTTCATCCCGACCCAGTGATAATACCGCTTCAGATCCCGGTACATCTGGGTCGCCCCCGGATGAATAGACAAAATACTCGAATGAGCCTCCCTCAGAATCTCCTGCCTCATATCCTCATCTTTAGGTACACAAACCCGCCCGTTCACAAGTATTATCCCATTCGCCGAGACCAGATACTCTGTACCTGCAACCTGAGAAGCATCAATCAAACCCTGATTCTTCTTCTGAGCTACCCGAATCCTGCTCAACAAATCTGCCTGGTTAGATGCCTTTAACCCCAACGGCTCCTGTGAGATAACACATAATCTCAACGTGCTAATCTTGCACACCAAATCCTCCATATCCCGCTCCTAAGCCAAAGCAACCCTCTTCCTACTCAACGCATCTGCCACCAGATTAGCCTTACCCGGATGGTACCCAATCTCCAGATCATAATCTGCTACCAACTCCATCCAGTGCCTCTGTCTCTAGTTCAGATTTGGCTGAGTAAAGAAGTACTTCAGGCTCTTATGGTCTGTGAACACCTACACATTTTCGCCATAAAGATAAGATTGCCAAATCTTTAAAGCAAATATCACTGCAGCCAACTCCAAATCATGGGTAGGTTAGTTGCACTCGTGCTTCCTCAACTGCCTCGAAGCATATGCAATTACTTTCCCCTGCTGCATCAGCACGCAATCCAGACCAACTTCTGAAACATCTATATACACCACATAAAGCTCACCCGGCTCGGGCAACGCCAACACTGGTGTACTAGCCAACATCTCTTTCAGCTTCCCGAATCTTTCTTCTCAAGTTGAAGACCACATAAAAGGGACATCTTTCCCCGTCAGCTTCGTCATCGACTGCGCCATACTCGAAAATCCCTTAACGAACCTCCTATAATAACCCGCCAACCTGAGAAAACTCCTAATCTCGGTGGCATTTCTGGGTCTAGGCCACCTTCTAATAGCCTCTATCTTAGTCGGATCCACAGAAACTCCATCTGCATAAACCACATGCCCGAGAAAAATTATCTCTCGCTGCCAAAAACTGCACTTACTAAACTTTGCGTACAGCTTCTGCTCCCGTAGCTTCTCCAGAACCACTCTCGAATGAACCTCGTGCTCTTAAGAACTCCTCGAATACACCAATATATCATCAATAAAGATGATCACGAAGTCATCCAGTACTCCTGGAAGATCCCGTTCATTAACCTCATGAACGCTGCTAGTGCATTCATCAACCCGAAAGGCATCACTACGAACTCATAATGCCCATACCTCATCTTTAAAGCACTTTTCCTCACATCTGCCTCATCGATCGGAATCTGATGGTAACCCGAAGCCAAATAGATCTTAGAGAACCAAGCCAAATCGATCCACAGTGACTCGGTTAAGTCCCCGGTAATCGATGCATAATCACAAACTCTCATTCTTCTTCTTCACAAACAACACCAGTACTCCCCACGGTGAACTACTGGGCCAGATAAATCCTTTCCCTAAAAGATCATCCAGCTGCTTCTTCAGCTCTGCCATCTCTGCTAGAGCCATACAGTAAGGCGCCTTAGATATTAGAGTCATCTCAGGCTCTAACTCAATCGTGAAATGATCAGACCGAGACAGCGGTAATCCTTGCAACGACTGAAAAACATCCTCGAAGTCCTGAATAACTCGAATATCCCCAACTCCAACCTCTCCAACAGACTCTGACATCACAATCGTCGCCAAATACGCCTCTCAACCTTTCTCAATCAGCTGCTAGGCCTGAATCGCCAAAATCACGAGACTCCCGGAAGTCGGCCTCACTCCCTAATAAACCAGCCTTCTCGCCTCTCGCTCAAACACAACTCGTCCCCGATGACAATCTAGATGAACTCTGTACCGGTCCAGCCAATCCATACCCAGAATAACATCGTACAGCTCCACCGAACTAATAATCAGATCAACTAGCATAGATTCGCCCGCCACCTGAATATCCACACCTCGAGCCAGCCCAAGAATAGCTAAAGACTTGCCACCCGTAACCTTAACCATTCCCGGCTGCTTACCAGAATCACTCCGGATTCCGCTGCTCTCTGCACATTCCGAGTAATGAAGCAATTCGTAGTTCCAGAATTAAACAGTACATGGGACTCACAACCACCCACTACTAAGGTCCCTGCACAAATCCCATTGCCTAAGAACCCTAACATTCTAGCACATACTCACAAATTCAAAAACAGACTAAATTCAACAACAACAAAATTTAACAACTCAAGTTGTGAAATTACCTGTGATCGGTCTGGCGCTAAAACCACCCGCCTCCACCAAAGTGAACACCCGCAGTGCCCCACTGGCTGCACTACTGCCACTGCCACCTGCTGCAACCTCGGACACTTGGGCTTGATATGCCCCGGCTCCCTGCAGTGATAGCACACCCGCGCATCCCGAGCCTCGATCCTCTTCGGATAGCTTGACACCCGGTGATCCATGCTCCCACACCCGAAGCATCCCGAATCACCCTGACAGCTCTGACTCAGTCCAGAAGTGTTCTCCCACTTCCTCTTCTGTCCTTGCGCAGGTTTACCGCCCTTGCTCGGACCCACCTGCTGTTGCGACCTCCTCGGCTGAACAGGTAGACTAACCACCACCACGTGCTCCCTCAGGTCATCCTCAATTGCTGCTCCCTCAGGTCATCCTCAATTGCTGTAGTAATCTCGACCAACTCCGCCCTCGTGGCGAACCTACTCACTTTACAGCGAGTCTTCAAATCAGGTTAAAGTCCTCTTAAGAACCTCTTCACCTGAGCCTGCTCGCCCTCCATGCCTCTACCCGCATGAACCAGAAGTCGAATGAACTTCGCGTCGAACTTCCTCATTGACCGGTCACCCTGGGCCAACTCCAGAAACCCAACCGATCCACCGCCTCCTGCGGAAAGTACTTGGCATTAAACTCTGCCAAGAAATCCTCCCAGACCATCTTTGCCTCTACCCTCTTGGCTTCAACACCTCTCCACCAGAGATGCGCATCACCCTCCATGTAATGAACTGCCAGATAGACCTAGTATCCCTCCGAACACCTGATAGAGCAAAAATTACAGCCGCCACTCATCGGGCTCCTCAGGCTTGGCACCTCCCGAGAAAAACCCGGTACCAATCCTCTGTATCTTCTCCATCATCCTAAGGTAGGATAGGAGCTCCTCAGCAACCGCCACACCCGGCTGCACACCAACCACATTCGGCTGTACACCTGGAGCCTGACCCTGAGCTGGCACTCCACCTGGCAACCGCTCCAAGATGAGCTGTAGCAGACCCGCTAGATGATCATCTTGATCCTGGACAACACCTGCAGCAGCACCCCCACCTGGACCTACACCCGTCCCACCAGTCTTCACACTGGCACTCATAGTGGCCACACCCACGGACCCCTCCTAATACACCTGAGAATCAGCCACCAGCTCCTGCGTGGTCTCCTGAGCCACACTCGCTGCAATAGACTCACTCTCAAGTCCCCGTCCGCACCCACCACGACTACCTCGGCCCCCACGACCTCTGCCTCTAGTACCTCTAGCCATCTCATTCTGCACTATCCAGCAGAACACTAAGCATACTAGAAAACAGAAATGTAAACAACACATACTGTGGAAACTCATTGAAGGCTCGGAGAAGTTGATCTAGGACTCCAAACCCACACAACAATCAATCGACTAACTCACATAATCAATCAATCAAGTGTACCCGCCCTAGAACCATAAGGGCTTTGATACCAAACTGAAACTACCAAACCCGTTAAAATTCCAAACTCGGATTATTATTATCACAAATAATAATTCTCAACGGTCAAAACACAACCACGCAGAACTCAACAATCAATTACCAACAACATCGTTCAATAAATCTCATAATTTATTGAAATACTAAATCAATCCAACTCAAATCAATAATCAATAACTTTCAATCCAATAACGATAAACAACATTCCAAAATTCACTAGCAACCTAGCAATTCTAACAATCACATCAATAAATCGAGACACTATATCATCTTTTCTTCGCGGCCATGACTCCACGATCACACATTGTCTCTACCTGCATCACATGGTTAAAAGAGATGCGTGAGTATTATCATAAATACCCAGTGAGACGGTCATCCCATCTACTTGGCTATACACGCAGGCATAAGCAAAAGATACAATATCAGGATGAGCAATCAACAACACAAGCACAATCAACCAATCACATGTTCGCCTAGACAGGCCATGCGTCGATCAACACAATCACCATGTGTCGATCGATGCACACTGTGTCCATCGACGCACCGACGCAAAACCCAGAATCGAACCTATCCTCTCATGGTCCGATCCCAGAACGTATCTCATCGATCCCCTGCACAAAACCTCACCAAACAACACGAAATCCAACCAATAACAACAATCAAACACATCCTATCAATTCTTTTACCCATATAAGCCATGGTCACGCACTCACCTTAGATTTGGAAGGAAAAATGATGAAAAGCACGAAGAACGCAAAGAACGGATCTCCAAATCTGGGTTTCCTTCCTTAACCACGAAGAACACGGATCCACACATGGTCCAATAGTCTCACAGATCAAAGAGCAAGCTTTCAGGATCGAGAATTCAAGGAAAATCAACAATGATTTCTTCACAACGCTCAATCATCACTGTAAACTCTCTGGAAACTTTTTTGGAAACTCTCAACCCCAAAAACGCGGCCACAACCTATTTATAGGGAAGCCCTAGGGTTTCCCCTAAACCATTCCGCAAACCGACGACTTAAATCGAACCAACCGGTTCAATTTAACCTTGCGTCGATCGACGCAACTCCCTTGCGTCGATCGACGCACGACCAAAATCTTCAATCTTTGTTCGCGGTCGTTACAACTACTATCGCATATATAAATTAATAATAATAAAAAAAAGATTTGCGATTTTACCCTACAAATCATTAAACCACAAATCAATCCACGAAGTGATAGTCAACCTGCAATATAACCATCAGCTATGTATTGATTTTTTTCATCTGTATATGACTGTGTATAGATTACAAAACTACATCGTTTTGAAAAAATTTTAAAAACAAAAAAATGCAAAATGGGGAATCGAACTTTGACTCCAAAATTTAGCCACATATACTCTACCAACTATGTCATGATATTTCGTCGCCAAAATACAAACATGTATATATATATATATATTTCTTGTATTAACATAGATATGATGATTCACCTTTCACACAAATCTCGATCTCAATGTAAAGAAAATCCAGAATACCTATTATCTTCTTCCATGGATTCGTGTAGCTTGATCCTTGCTTCTTCATTTCCATATCTCCAATTCATCCTCGACGGCAATTAACGAATTGTTGCTCTGGCATAGTCGGTATAGCAAGAAGATTTTTGTTATAAAATTCACGAGTTCGATTCCCCATTTTGCATTTTTTTGTTTTTAATTTTTTTTTCAAAACGACGTAGTTTTGTAATCTATACACCAATGTTTTTAAATCCAATCTGGATGACGAACTGGAGTGCCAGCCGGATCAGCTGATTGAATCGGGTTAACTGCGGTTCAACCACGGGTCAATTGGTTAATAAATTTTAGTAAATATATATATATATATATATCTATATAATTTTATAAATATAAAAATAAAATAAAAATATATATCAAGTATACTGATCAAAATAAATATTTAGTGTATGTTTTAATTAGTTTTTATTTTTAAACTTTTTTTAAATCTTTTTCATAGAAAAATTATCATAAAATATGTTAATTTATATTGATAATAAATGATAATAATAAAGCAAACGATTAAAGAATTAATGAAAAATAAAGGAAAATACTTAGAAATAAAAAAAATTAATCGTTAATTAAAAATATTAAAAATACGTAATAAAATCATATAAAAAAATTAAAAATCCTAACTTTTATCTTAATAAACTTTTAATTTTGATTGGTTCATCTTCTCCTTCTATTGCCTTTTCTCTGCACTATTTCATTTGTTAAAGTTAATATTCCGTTGATGTAAAAAAATTTATCTATCAATACACTCCTAAATCGTTTTATTTTTATTAAAACCGAAAACCGTCCGGATCGGATTTTTGACGGTTCACCGGATTTTTGCGAATTTTTCTGGATTTTAGCGGTTTAATAAGATTTCGGATTTCACTTAAAATCCAGACCGAAAATCTTGCCGGATTGCGGTTCAACTGGTCGAACCGACCAGTTCGGTCTAGGTCTGAAAACATTGCAATACACAGTCATATACAAATGAAAAAATCAATACACGACTGAAGGTTATATTGCGGATTGACAATCATTTTGTGTATTAATTTATGGGTTGTTGATTTGGAAGGTAAAATCACAAACTGTTGCAGAGTTTATTTACAGAAAATCATAATAATAATGATATGGAGCTTTCCAAAACGAATTAAATTATTCTCAGTAATTAAATATATATATATATATATTTTTATGTATACGAATTTAATAATCAGAAGTTAAAGATTCGATAATTTTTTCTGAAATCTTTTCCAGAAGAAAAATACGCTACACTTTATTACAAAATGAAAAATTCATAGATTCATGCCACGTGTCATAATTTCGTAAGCCAGTCGTCACTTTAAGTAACCGCTTGTTTACTTTAACAGAAGCGGTCCCAGGTCAACTCGCGCCACTCAATATTTTTTGCTTATGCAACTCTCAACACAAAAAACAACCTCACCACACCTATACATACACACACACATACACATATATATCTTTATAGAGATGCTCAAAATCGTACCTTTTAAGGGAACTGTAACTTTGCAGCATCACATATATGTACCTATTATCCAAATACGGATCCGATCTTATATTCTCAATCCTATGTTTCCTAATTTGTTCATATAATCACTTTTTTCCAGATAGTCTTTTTTTTTCCACAAATTCATCCATAATTCGTGCTACTAATTCATCATTTTCTCAAACTTTTATTTCTTTTGTTGGTTAACTAACGATTATTCCCAAGATTTATTTTTCTATATAAAGATCAATATCTCTAATAATACCACACAATTCTCATTATCTTTGTTCTTGATTATAATGAGCTGGTTAGTGAAAGTTCTTGTCTTTACGACATTAGTCTCTTCTTCTGTGTTTGTAGTAACAGAATCAGCTCCTGAATCTGCTCTTATTACAAAACTTCCTGGTTTTGATGGAACTTTTCCTTCAAAACACTACTCCGGGTAAAAAAAATGTTGAAATCCTCTGTTCTTGAAAAACTAAATTCTGTTTTTCTTTTTCCTTTCTTTTCATAGTTTAATGTCTAAAATTTGGTTTTGATATAAGGTATGTGACGATTGATATGGAGCATGGGAAGAATTTGTGGTATTACTTTGTTGAATCAGAGAAAAATCCTTCAAAAGATCCGGTCGTACTTTGGCTTAATGGTGGTCCAGGTTGCTCAAGTATGGATGGTTTTGTCTATGAGCATGGTCCTTTCAATTTCAAACCAGCAAAGACTAACAATACTCGACCACAGTTTCATCTCAATCCTTATAGTTGGTCCAAGGTAATTTAATATAAAATCATTCGGTTTTTCGATATTTGTTTTTGAATTTAGCACTGTTTTTTTTTCTTTTTTTTTCTTCATGTTGTAATGTTTTGATGTATGTTTGTTTTTAGGTTTCCAACATTATATACCTTGATTCTCCTGTTGGTGTGGGATTCTCTTACTCAAAGAACAAATCTGATTACGAAACTGGTGACATGAAAACCGCAATTGATTCTCACGCATTCCTTCTCAAGGTGAACTAAAAGAAATGTTATAGTTTTTTTTTTGTTGGGTGTAAATTCAGATTACTAAATGCTTCTTTCATTCAAATGTTCTTTACCAGTGGTTCCAAATGTTTCCGGAGTTTCAAGCAAATCCGTTTTACATCTCTGGGGAATCTTACGCGGGAATCTATGTCCCAACTCTTGCTTCAGAAGTTGTCAAAGGTATATATATATGTATCTTCTCCTTTCATGTGTTAGCATAATCGAAGATGCATCTTTCTTGACCTTGTTTTCTCTCTATTTGTTGGTTATGTTTTAGGGATCAAAGATGGGGTAAAGCCTCTTCTTAACTTCAAGGTACTTACAACAAGAAGGAGTCAATCTCAGTTTTATGAGTTCTTTGTTTGGTTTCAGACAATTGATTGATTGGATGTTATGCTCCTCTGGTTTTGGACAGGGATATTTGGTGGGTAATGGAGTTGCAGATTCGATGTTTGATGGAAACGCTCTTGTCCCGTTTGCACACGGGATGGGACTAATCTCTGATCAACTCTTTGAGGTTTGTTTAGTTGCTCAATGGATACTTACTCATTTCCTTTCTGATTATATATCTAACACATTACACGAAAAATCGCAGACCGTTACAAAAGCTTGCAATGGAAGTTTCTATGACGTGAATGAACTTGGTTGCGGGGAACAGTTGGAGAAAGTTCAAGAGGTATACTTTTTCTTAAGATGTTAATTTGAAGACATTGAGAATGTTTCGAGATCGTGTTTTATTTTATTTTTGCATTTCAGGATGTTAACAAGTTGAATATATACAACATTCTTGAGCCGTGTTACCACAGATCATCCCTATCCGCTTTTGACATCGGATCGCTGCCTTCAAGTCTCCTTCAGCTAGGCAAAACCGAAAAACCGTTAGCTGTAAGAAAAAGAATGTTTGGTCGAGCGTGGCCAGTTCGTGCGCCTGTTCGTCCAGGCATTGTCCCTAGCTGGTCTCAGCTTCTTGCTGACATTACTGTTCCCTGCATCGTAAGTAAACCAAAATCTGGTGCCTCTCTGTTTTACCATTTCATATTATAAACTAAAGCGAAGAAGGAATATTTGCAGGATGATAGAGTTGCAACAGCATGGTTGAACGATCCAGCGATTAGGAAAGCTATACACGCTAAAGAAGTCTCAAACTCTGTTTGATCCTATTTTTATATGTATATATCATGAAAACTGTTCGGTAACGCGATGGAACATTGACAGATTAGCGAGATTGGAAGCTGGGATCTCTGCACAGGAAAACTCTCATTCCATCATGATGCCGGAAGCATGATCAGATTCCATAGAAACCTCACTCTAAGTGGATATAGAGCTCTCATTTACAGGTACCTAAAACCAAAGCAGTTTTAAATGAATCTGAAGCCATAGCTTCAACTTCAAGTTTAGAAAATGAAGAAACAAGTTTTGATTTTGAAGCGGAGATCACGATCTGTGTGTTCCATTTACTGGCTCTCAAGCTTGGACAAGATCTCTTGGATACAAGGTGGTTGATGAATGGAGGGCATGGTTTTCAAACAACCAAGTCGCAGGGTGATCTTTTAGGCCCCTCTTTCTTCTTCTACTCGAATACATGATTTTGTTTCTGAGCTCTTGCATATTTTACAGGTATACGCAAGGCTATGCAAACAATCTCACATTCTTGACCATCAAGGCAAGCATTCTCAGCTCCTATAAGCCATTCTCAATTGGAAAAATGTTATATCCTTGTGGTAATTGCAGGGTGCTGGACATACGGTTCCCGAGTACAAACCGCGGGAGGCTTTGGACTTTTATAGCCGATTTCTAGCAGGAAACAAGATTTAAGAAAGCTCTCTGATGAGTTTCATGTTCTCTATCCATTTAGAAAGAAAAAAAAAGGCACAGGAAATGAAGAAATGTTACATCATCTTATTGTTGTTGTCTTGACTTGTTTGAATAAGAAACACATGTGTTATTCAACTTGTGAATGATTGATTCTCCATTCTTCATTATAAAAACATCATGTCGAGCTTAATTCGATTTCAATAAATGTATATATGAAGGTAAATTGCTGCTGCATCATCAAATTCCTGATTTCTTACTCGATTTTCTATCTATATCTAAGTAACTTGGCAGAATTTGGTATTGCAAACATTTCAATAAACTGTTGGAGACAAGCGCAACTTAATAAAATCACACTTTTATGTCATGATTTCAATGTCGGGGAAACTTTCGGCTCATTCCGAACTACCAGTTGGAAGTGTGAAACAAGGATCGGTTGAAGAGTTTAAAGCATCAGAAGCACTTGAAAACGTTAGATTTACAATGACCACATATGATCACTACAAAGAGGTGATAGATGTTCATTCTCTTCCATTACCTTACACCTTGAGGACAAGGTGGCTTCTCATGGAGGGAGTATTTGATACGATTCAAGTGTGAAGAGATGGGTCTAATTGAGCCATAGACTATTATATATGTTTCAAGATTATTGTAATTGTTATATGTAACCAAAAACGATATCCTAAGAGGCATAAAAAAATAATCAATTAAAATCATCTTCTTCAATGATGTTCGTCATATTTTTCTTCTTCTTCACTAGTTCTCTCTGATTCCTCTTCCAATCTTCTTCTCTAATATGCTATTTCTCTTCTCATCTCACTTATTGAAAGTTGGTGACGAGAACGGCGATCGCTGGACAGGAAGATCAAGCAATAGAGGAAGAAGAGAGCGCGATTTCATCGTCGGAGAGTGATCACAATTTTGTTGATGTCATCTCTATAATATTAAAACAGAAATACTTTTAAGAGAATGTCCAAAATTGATTCAAATATTACTTAAATTGTCATTGTCTTATAACAAAATTGATTAAATTGAAAACGATAATTTGGACAGATGCAATGGTAATTTCAGTAATTTTGAGATCAATTTCAAACATTTTTTAAAATAGATTCGATGGAAAGGACGCATATCCTACACAACCCGATCCGGTTACTCATTAATGGCATTTTTTCGTTTTTTTTGGGGTACATTAATGACATTTTCGTTATTTTAGGAAAGTTTTGTAAAATCAGCATTAATTCTCAAATATTTAATGAACAATCAATTTTTTTTAAAAAATATTTAATATTCGTTTATATCAACATATAATCAATTTTGAAGAATTCTTTCCCCCATTCATCTTCGTTTGATGATATTTTTGTATACAAATTAAATGATCAGATAATTTATATGAAAAAAAACATAGATTTTTTCTACATATATTATGATTTGAATTTTTCAAAAAGAACATAAACTACTTAACATATGAAAAGTAATGTTTGTCAAAATCTCACATCGGATACGAAAATGAATTTGAATCCAAATACATACTATAAAGATAAACAAAATGATGATGAATAGTAAGAGCAGGAAGCATAATCTAATAGGCATCCAAAACAAAATATTTAATTTATTTTAATATTATAATAAATACGTTTTGAATTTTAGACACTAAAATATTTTATTACCAATAATCACGAGATTTATGGTTTTTTTAACAATGAGATTTTCCATATTCAAATTTTCGTATTTATATTTAACTATACATATAAAAAACAAAGTTTTTTAAAGTTCCACATCGGATATTGAAATGAATTTGGATCCAAAGAAATACTTTAAAATTTTTTTGATAAAGAACGATAAGAGTAGGAACCCTAATCTAATAGGCATCCAAAACTAAACATTTATTTCGTTTTGAATCGCATATTAAATTAAACCGCACAATTAAATCGAATAATAGAAATAACTTTAGTAAAAATTTAATTTGATAAAAAAAAAATTATTTAAACTTTTTGATGGAACAAAATAATCCTATTAGTTATATAAGAAAATATTTTAATTTTGTTCATATATTTTTAACATTAGTTTTCTGTAAGATTTTTGTTCTTCTTTCTTAGTATTTATAATTTATTTAAATATTTCTATAAACTAATATTATAATAAATGAATTCGGAATTTAAAAAACTAAAATATTTTATTACCAATAATCATGATATTTATGGTTTCCTTAACAATGGAGATTTTCCATATTCAAATTTTTGTATTTATATTTAATTATACATATAAAAAAGGTGTTTTAAAGTCTCACATCGAATATGAAAATGAATTTGGATCTAAAAAAATACTTACAAATTTTTTTTATGAAGAACGGTAAGAGCAGGAAACCTAATCTAATAGATATCCAAAACTAAACATTTAATTCGTTTTGGAGAATTCATTTTAAATTTTTTGTAAAGTATGATTGAACAATTTACAATTCTAATGATTCTACAAGTCGTGTATACATGTAGATGTATTCTATATATATGCTGGTAGACAAAATGCATAAATTTAAGTAGGTTGTTTGCTATAAGTGATACAAATTGTGCTATCAATTTATCAGAATATTCATATGGAACTAACAATTTAAGTATCTTTCCTCTAATTTTTTTTATCATCTATTCAATAAAGTTATTGCTAATATATTAATAAGATTTTCTAGATTTACAGTGAAGAGAATCTACTTTTTCATATTTACAATTAACTAAATAAAATTGATTAAGTGGTGTTCAATGAAAATTTTAAGGAATCTTCAGATGTTTGGAAGATTTTGTTGAAATGCGTTTATTAAGATTGTGCAGCAAGTTTCTCATAATTTTAAGTAATATTCTGATACTCAATGTTTTTTTTGTTTGCTAAACTTATGATACTCAATGTTGCAGTAACACTCAATAGTGATCCCAAGCTGATTTTTTAAACTGACACGGTATGCAAATTATTGTGTTCATAAATATACGTACAAATGACATTAAGATGGTGTTTTAGCACATGGATTGTAGACAACATACATGGATCCTATCACTAGAAGCATGTGTGGGATTTTATAAGAGTATCAAAGAGAGCACAAGCTATTGAAGAATTTTTTTTGAGATGTACATACACTTTAAAACAAGTATTAGACGAGTTAGCGCATACATATCTTAATTATATTAAACAAAATAACTACAAATAAGTTGTATACTTTATTTTGCTTATAAATTTGGTTTTTGATTCTGAGAAGTTACCAGCGAGTGTAAAACTGATAGGAACAACAAAAATTAAAAAATAAAGTTTTTTTTGTCAACTAAACATTAATCCAATTAGGCAGAAAGTTGTTTACAAAAAAAATCTACAATTCTAGAACGGATAGAACAGACCCGTCTTTAAAATAAAACTATGAAAGGGCCAAAAATATAGAAGAATGGAAAAACGATCGTGAATCTCCGAAAATATTACAAAGAGGATAGAGAAAGTTGAATCCATCTAATACTTTTAAAATAGGGAAAGCGGTCGTGCTTCTCACAGAATTTTACTGAGAAGATAGAGAAAACTGAATCCACCTTTAAATAATGAAGTTATAGTAGTGGAATAAAACGTCGATTTAGTTTTGTAGTAACACTAATTATTGATATGAAGCTAGTCTTTTTAGATGAGACAGTATGCAACTTGCTATGTATTTTTTTAGTTGTGTGTCTAAATAATTATACACACAAATCGAATTAAGATGATGATAAATATGAGTAAAATTTTTTATTGTTTTTAGAAACATTTGTCAGTTTTTAATGCCAAAATTGTAAAACTTAGTGTAGATAGATGATAATAGAAAAACTGTTTTATTCGAATTTGTTTGATCATTATTTTAAATTGATCCAAAACCCATTTTTTAGATACATATCAATATTTCAAAACTGTAAACAAAATGGTGTATTAAAAGTTGAGAAATTGGCATCTATATTAGTATATTCATCTAAAATATGTTATCTAACTAGTGCTAAAACAAATTTAAATAACTAACATTTAGCCACTTAGAATTCCTAATGTACCTCCATGTAATTTGACTAATTGTTTTTTTACTTAAGAAAATAACAAAGTAAAAAAAAAAACATTTAACCTAATTATCACTTACCCTAAACCTGTCTACGCCGTCTCCTCTCAAATCTCTCTCTCTTCTGAAATCCATCTTTTCTAAATCTCTCACCGTCGCTCATCTCGTTCTCTTCCTCGTTCTTCTTCGTCTCCTTCTCTTTCTCATTCTCCTCCTCCTTCTCCGTCTGCTCCTCCCTCTCCTCCTCTGTCTCCTTCTTCTTGTTCTCAGTCATCCTTCTCGCCGGTATCCTCTTTCTCTTATCTTCTTCTCGTTTAGAAAGCTAGACAAAAAACGCCTGGTAACATTATCTTATTCTTATTATTACAACAACATATTCCATGTAGTCAACTATATATGTTCTACTAATAGTTAATTATATATGTTCCAAATAGTTAACTATTTACATCATGTAGTCAACTATGTTCTTCTAATAGTGATCTATTTACATCGTGTAGTCAACCATGTTCTACTCATAGTTAACTATGTTCTACAACTATATATGTTCTACTAATAGTTAATGATATATGTTCCAAATAGTTAACTATTTACATTATGTAGTCAACTATGTTCTTCTAATAGTGATCTATTTACATCGTGTAGTCAACCATGTTCTACTCATAGTTAACTATGTTCTACTAATAGTCAACTAACCTAATAGTCAACTATACTAATAGTTAGCTATGGTCTAAGAATAGTTAACTATTTAAAGATGATGTCTCGGTAGTTATATCATCGTTCGGAGTTTACTCACATGTGTTTTTTGTTTCAGGTAAATATGACATATACTCTACCTGTAGACGATCTAGAGGAGATGATTTATCATGGTCTGATGAGAGGAGGATGATTAGTGTTTTGCATATGATAGAGCTTCTTGAGAAAAACTACATGTTGATATTCTCGTAAAATAATATCCAATCACTGAATATTTTTCCCTCAGTTACAACTGTCTGGATTCGTCAAAATCAATCACCACGTCAATCTGGATTTTTGTTGAACAGCTTTCCAAAAATGATTTTATTGAAAACAAGATACGTTTCTTTGAAAACAAATACTTAAAGATTATTTTTTAACTTTTTTTCTTACTAAATTCCGTAAGGACAATTTTGTCACATTTTTTTCCACCTCTGCTACTTACCTAATTCCAATTATCAGTATGTTACTTATCTAATTATCTATCCCAAGAGTAATATTCATCTAATTAACCCTTAAAAGTTTCACATCATATATCAAAATTAATATTGATCTACAATCATATTATAAAAAGACCAACATAATGATAAACGGTAAAAGGTAAAAGTATATGAAAGGTAATTTAACAGGAATTCAAATTTGAAAACTGTATTTGGACATAAGATACTTTAACAGGAATTCATAATGATAAATGGTAAAAGTATATGAAAGGTAATTTAACAGGTGATCAAATTTGAAAACTGTATTTGGACATAAGATCATTGTAGATTATTAAATTTTATTTAATAAACTAAAATTTATAGGAAATTTATTTTTATTTAACCGAAAAATTAGATCACATAAAATAAATAATTGCAAATTATACAACCATCTATTAGTTTCTAAATTCTTAATTTTGTCAATTTTTAAGATATTTATAGTGATAAATATGAATACTATTTATATTAACGAAACTATTTTCTAAACTATATTTGAAAAAATAGAAAACATTGAAACAAAAACAATAAATTTTTATTGGAAACTATTCGATATTTGTCTAAACAAAAAAATAAACTCATATGAACCTACATCTAGGTATGTCAAAACGGGTCAATATTCATGCAATATTCAAAAACTTAAGTGGGTTAGGATTATATTTTTTTATCCATATAAATAAATGAGTCTTCGGTGGGTTACTTCTAATGGGTTTATGAATTTAGTGGATAAACTCATTAGGGTCATGAATTACGACTGATTTATCATAAAAAATTATCAAAAATAAAATAATAATATATATGTAAATTACTCTAAACTTTTTCAAGTGTTTTTAAAAAAATTAACAGATATGTTTTCTTCTTATCATCATCCAACTAAGATCGAAGTGTCTTTTAAATCTAATCAATGGTTTATTGCTTTTATTGCCTTTGTTGATTTTATTAGTTTTATGATTTTTATTTTATTTTATTTTAAGATACATATACATTTTAATTTAAAATGTTAGTTGAAAAATTAGAAACGTTGGTCCGATTACCCATTTATTAATTGTTTTGATTTATCTATTAATTTATTGTTATATTTTGTTTATATGTGAGTAATCCAGATTACCTATTTAGTCAATGAGTTTCATATTCTTGGATTTGGATATGTAAATTTAACCCATATAATAAATGGGTCCGGGTTAAAGCTCCATTAATATTTCGAACCATTGTGGGTTTGAATCGGGTTAAATTATCCATTTTGACACTCCTACCTAAACTCTAATTTAAAATTGTTAAGATGATATTAATATTCCAAAATTACAAAAAGATAATGTACTTAAAATCTCACCTCGGATATCAAAATTAATTTTTGATCAATATTTATATTATTAAAGACCAAAAGAATGAGAAACTGTAAAAATAGGCGTCTTAATTTGAAAATTTTATTTGATTTAATTTGTTATTCCGCTTAACCAAATTATTAGACCGGATAATATAATTATTTGCATATTATATAAACGACTAACTTTAATTTGCAAATTCGTAGAATTTGTTGACTTTTAATATCGATTTTTTAAAGATGCAAAGTTTGCTTTGAAATGTGATATAGTTATGACATAGCAAATAGAAAAGCACAAAATTTACGAAATTATAAAAATAATATATTTAAAGTGATAAATATGAGATATAAATATCATAATTACTAATATCAACAAAACACTTTACCAAACGAATAAATGCAGTTAAAATAAAACCAATTAGTGTAGATAAAATAAAAGCGAAATTATTTAGTAAACGGAATGCAAAATAGAAAAAATTTATACAAAAATAATAAACTTATTTAAAACTATTCTATTTTTAATACATTTTAATATAACATAGTCAATTACTTACATTTCCATTAATGACTATATTCAATAAAAAATACAATAATTAAACTATTCAATTTCTATCTACAAACTAACACAAAAACCATCATATTATTTCAAATTAATTAATTCTACCTACAAACTAAAAACATACAATACTAAAGTTAGAACACATTATATACAACATATTACGAAAGCTAAGTTTAGTTTACAATATATACAATGAATGTCGCCGCATAGAGTGTATGTGAGAATCTAGTTATTGATGTATTTGGCATCAATTAAGTAAAATTGAGACAAATTCATTTTAAATTGTATCATTTAGATTAAATTGATGCAAAATAAGCGTTCAAATCAGTTATTTAATTGATGTGTATATTAATTATTGTTAGCATCAATTAAATAAAACAATGCAAATTTTGTATCAATAAAAAGTGATGCTACCAATGAAAATTTTCACAAACTTTGTTTTCCACATAGGATACAAAACATGAGGAAAGAAACCTATTCCACTATAAAGCAAACCCATCATTTTAGATTTAGCATAAATGTGTGTAAATAAAATTATGGCCCTCGACATACAGTTACTAATGTTGTCCATCTCGGCTTAATTAATAAAATATTTATATTTTTGAAAAATAATTTACCATTTAAAATTGATTATATTATCATACGAATATTAAAAATTTTAGTACCAATTAATCACAAATGATACAAACATAATATCAATTATAAAATTAATATAAATATGTAACATCAATTGTTATAAGTGTCACAAATATTTAACATCATTTGTATAAACTGATGTAAAATGATTAGTTTTATTTTTTATAAGCAACACATATTGACATCAGTTTTTTTTATTGATACAAAATGTTATAGTCACTATTTGCAGAATCATATATAGAAATGATGTAGTTTTAGTTGTGTCAATAAAAAAATAATGTAAACTAATAAAATAAATGATACTATCCAACCTTTTTTGTAGTGAGATTGACTAATTGATTTTAATATATATACTATTTTTTATATTTAAACATATGACAAAGTATATAATTTATAATATCTATAAACGTATAAAAATATAATAAAATTCAATAATTTTGATTAGATATATGCTAATGCAATTAATTTATGTGTAAAATTAATTAAAACATATGCAATTTTATAAGTGTAAAATTAATTTTTATTATTCGTGTAAATTATAGAGAATACAATAAATCTGATAAAATTTAGATTTATATGAATTCATTGGATATATAATAAACAAAAAATAATATTTATTTTCTAATAACGAAATGTATATATATTTTTAAATATGCTTAAATATGTAGAATACATCATAATAAAGTTATTTGTATAGTGTACTAATCTAAATACATATATACACAATAGATAATATTGTTATAAATATGATAATGAAAACTTGTTAATGTATAAAAAAATTTAAAATAAATGATATGATAAATTTAAAATATTACACTTGATTGGATTAATACTTTTAAAACATCTACTAATAGGTTTATGTTAAAAAAATTAATGAGAATATATAGAGATTTTCACCATTGCATATAATTCTAAATGAAATATTTTGATTGGTTAAATTAAATAAAGTGTCTATTGAATTACTCTTTTAAATGACACATAATATTTTCTTTTTACTTTTTCCTCGATTAATATATAGAA
This sequence comes from Arabis hirsuta, assembly GCA_964056655.1. Classification (NCBI taxonomy): domain Eukaryota; kingdom Viridiplantae; phylum Streptophyta; class Magnoliopsida; order Brassicales; family Brassicaceae; genus Arabis; species Arabis hirsuta. Next base: position 11,443,005 of record OZ053298.1, read on the forward strand.
GTTTTTTTTTTGTGATCGTTTGTTTACCATCACTATTTAGAGTTTTTGTGACGACCCAACCCGTCAAAATAAAATTTTTTTTTGACTCGGATCACTATTGTCACAATTAGTGATCCTCAACGATCCAATCTAATAATAATGCGGAAACAATGATTAAACAATCAAACACAAAATCATTTAATAATAATAATATCATTTAATAATCCCATAATTATTAAATATAACACAATAAATATTCAGTTTGATAATTATTAAATATAACACAATAAATATTCAGTTCGATAATAATTAAACATAGTTCTAGAATTGCTAACACCCTAGCAATTCTAACTTATTATCACGAAAACGAGCACTATATCATCTCCTATTCCCGGCCATGATTCCACGATCAAACTTTCTCTTTACCTACATCACATGGTTATACGAGATGCATGAGTATTATCACAAATACCTAGTGAGACGGTCATCCCATCAACAGACTATTTATGCATAGATATAAAAAAAATGATAAAATACCAGGATGAACAATCAACACGAAAAACGATCCCAAACAACACACAATCGTATCTAACATTTCTTATGCCTATACAAGCCTATGGTCACGCACTCACCTCGTTTGTAAAGGAAAAACGGATGAACAAACGCTTAAGAACACCGAAAATACCAAAAACACGATCGCCCCAAAGAACTCAACGTATACGACGAACGGCTACTCCAAATTCCAATCGGAAAACGAGTATGGAAACTACACACGACAACCTACACAGCGATGTGTAGAACGTCTGCTAACTCCCAATGGTTCGATGGGAAAACAACCCGCAAGTTCGACGATTGGAACGTATATATATCGTTCTCTGGATTGTTACCTAACGACGGTAAATAAGCCTGCAATCCCGATGATTGGAACTGGAACAGGAACCACGTTAGACACGAAGAATCCGACGCACACAACGAACGGCTGCTCCAAATCCAAATCGGAAAATGGCTCTGGAAATTAGACGGAACCAGCTACACACCGATATGTAGATTGTCCGCTAATTCGCAACGGTTCGTCGGGAAAACTCCTCCGAAGTTGACTGATTGAAATAGAAAACAAAATTCATTCCGATCCGCCGTGATCTTGACCTCCTTTTGTCTCCTCCAAAACCGGCCCGAAACTGCCTTGAAAACCACCAAAAATACTTCCAAACTCTCCCAAATCACTCACAAACCTCACAAACACTCTCAAAACTGATATTTTCTCTCTGAATGAGGCCTTGCCGACACTCTTGCCATTTAAAGACAAAATATCTTAATTATTATTATTATAATAATTTTTTTTTTCCGTGTCGATCGACACACACCTTCTGTGTCGATCAACACACGACCAAATATTCCGTAATTTGGTTCGCAGTCGTTACAGTTTTATTAACTTATTAAACTGTCATCAATGTGTACAAAAAGATAGCATAAATCAAATATTAAATAGGGATAAAAAAATTGTTTGAAAAAACTATCAGTTTTGTATACAAAGAAATATAAAGATAATTTTCTTAGAAAATTTTAGAAATATATACTTAATTTTCGTAAGATAATGGATGTAAATAGTATAATAATTAATAATCAAGCAAATAAAATTGATAATAAAAAAAAAAGAGAAATAGTACGGTAACGTGTGATGGATAGTCTGAAGAGAAAACTAGGCTTTTCTGATTAAACCAACATTTAAAATTAGGCTAACACTCTTTCGGTTCCGAAAAAAGTTTATAGAAGTTTTAAAGAGACTAAGAAAATAATTAATATTCTTTTATAAATGTATTAATTTTTATAATAAACAATTTAAAAAAAATTATCAATAGTATTTCAATAATTTTTTTAAAAAATTATAATTTATCAACACTAAATGATTAAAATATATAAAAATATTAAAATTATTTATTTTTGTGGAACAAGTTTTATTTGCTAATATTTTTTTCTTTATGATCTAATTGGTAACCCAAATCTGTACAAACTTTTCATCTGTAAATTGAAGCAATAAACATTACAATATAGTATAAAACTGTAAGAAATAGATATAAAAATAAATAGTAAAATAACTGTACAAATTGTGTTACCAATAAAATACTATACTTTGATTCGTAATCAATTTATTAAGTTTACGATCACTTTACAATTTATAATGTTTTAGATGATATTAATCACAAAAACAATACCAAAATCTTTACGTTTAATTTTATTTATATAATTTAAGTTTTAGTTTTACACTATATTAACAATTTACCGATCAAATTTATGGCTAAAAAACTTATACCGTTCTTAGTTACCAATTTATCAAATCAAGTGTACCTTTAACAAATCAATCTTTGAGACTCATCATTTCGCATTTGCATGTGTGTGTATTGGTTGTATTAAAAAACTCGGCGCTTGATTGAACAGACGTCTGTCAAGTGTGTTCCCTAATCCCTCTTTTTCAGCAATCTTACGTCACTCGAAAAAGTCTTGCAAATCTTTATATTTTTAATTTTTAATTTTAATTTTTATATTCGGAAAAGAAGAAAGACCAAAATTAAACTCATCTATAGCTTAACGTTTGAGCTTCTCTTCCTCTAAAGAAGAAAATATCTCCAGAAGCTCAAAGGTCAGTCTCTCTCTAATATTTTCTTCTTCTGCAAACGTATCGTTTCTTTAACCTGCTAGTTATTACTTATTACATAACCTTAATAAATAAACTGAAGGATTCATTTGTCTTTAGTCAGCTACTGATTTTTTCCATCCGAGTTTGATTTTATGTATTTACATTGTAAGGTTAATATAATAATACCATTTCTGTTTATTGAAGGTTTTAAGAATGGTGAGAATGAAGAGAAGCAAAAACTTAAAGTTAGAGATGAAGAAAAACAAGAGTTGTGAAGAGAAGTTTGTGTGGCCATGGGTTGGTGTTGTAGCAAACATACCAACAAAGTTTGAAAGAAATGGTTGGAGAGTAGGCAAAAGCGGTTCTATGTTACGTGATGAGCTAATACTTAAAGGGTTTAATCCAAAAAAAGTCGAACCTCTTTGGAATTATAAGGGTCATTCTGGTTATGCTTTGGTCAAATTTCATAAAGATTTTGAAGGATTTGAAAATGCTATGAAATTCGAGAGGAGTTTTGGATTAGATGGTCACGGAAAAAGAGATTATGAGAAAGGTATTATAATGTGTTGTTTTGAGTGAGTTTTTTTGTATTTTAAGTATATTTTCTAGTGACATTTCTTTTCTTGACTTGTGTAAAAGGTATACACTTGGGAGATGAAAAGCTTTATGGATGGGTCGCAAAAGAAACAGATTACAATGGAAGATATGTTGTTGGGAAGCATGTTCAGAAGTATGGAGATTTGAAAACTGTGTCGGAGATTGAAGTGGAAGAGAAGAGGAAAATGAAACAGCTTGTGGAAAACATGTCTCAATCGATTGAGATGAAGAAGATAAAGAAGCAAGAGCTTGAAGAGAAAGTTGATCTGACTTCTCTTTTGATTGAGAGTGTGAAACAGCATAACATTGACTTGACTAGAACTTACAAAGAAGGTAAAAACAACACACTCACACGCTTAGCTTTAAATAAGAATCTATATAGTATTTGTTTTCTTGTTTGAGATGGTTATTTGCTTTGTTTTGTGTGTCTTCTTTGATGAGAAGAGATTGAGAAGATGCACAAGAACGTGCAAGACTTTTATCAGCAGATTATGGTAGGACATGAAAGATCTATGTTGGAACTGGAAACACAGATTGTGAAGCTAGAGGAGCGTTCAAGAAGGATCATGATAACTCGGGGAAACGTAAACGAAGCTGTCTTGGAAAAATCCATACTCAACAGAGAAATGGTATAATGTTCCTTATGAATCAATAAGATCATAAAACATAGAGAAGCTATATAAACGAAAAGAATATGAAAAAAATTATTGCATAAATTGTTTCTTCTTTTTTCGGTTATAGGATGAGAATCAAAAGGCTATTTGCGAGCAGAATTTAGCAGATGAAGAAGCTATGAAACTTGCAGAAAAGCACAAGGCAAGTAGTTTCATTAGGTGGGCTGTATAATATATTCATTAGACAAATTATAAAATTTAATGTTTACATTTTCAACTTTTGCAGGAAGAGAAAGAGAAGCTTCATGAAAAGATAATGGAAATGGAAGCAAAGCTACACGAAAGGCAAGAGCTTGAGTTAGAGATAGAGAAGCTGAAAGGTAACACCAATGTAATGAAACGCATGTTGAGGAGTAATGGAGATGCAGAGTTTGTGAATAAGATTGCCAAGACTCAGATAGAGCTCAAAGCTAGAGAAACAGCTCTACAAGACAAAATGATGAGTCTGTCACAAAAAGAACGTGTAACCAACGACGAGTATCAAGACGTTCGTAAAGAGATGATCCAGGCAAAAAATAGCAACATTCGTAAATAATGTCTCTTCTTTTGGCTTTCCTTTTGACTTTTCTAATATTTACTTTTGATGGATAGGTATGGAATAGGAATGAAGGATTGATGAGGGAAGAAAATATTAGAGTGAAAAGAATGGGGCAATTAAACCTTGACCCCTTTTTCGCAGCGGTTGAGATGAAATATAGATGTTCAAATTCAAGAAAAGAGAAAAAGACCATGGAATTGTGTTCATTGTGGGAATCACACATTGGAAATGTGCAATGGCATCCATTTAGAGTCGATGAATCTGATGGAACACCAAAGGTTTGGACTTTACTTTCAAATCTCAAAAAATGGGATCTTTGATTTTTCATATAGTTTATTTCAAGGTTTCAAAATGTAAAATTTCCAGAGAGTGGTGGATAAAAACGACGAGAAGTTGCTTAAGCTGAAGAACGAATATGGCGAAGAAGTTTATAATGAAGTGGTAAGAGCAAAACTAGAGATAGAGGATAATAACCCGAGTGGTAGCTATGTGGTTTTAGAGCTTTGGAACTACCTGGAAGCTTGGAAGGCGACTCTAGAGGAAGCAGCTGAGGTGCTCTCAGATTTAATGGCGTATGTTATTGCCACGAGGAGGAACTGATGAAAGAGGTTTTGATATCTACTTAAAGATTAAGGTACGCAAAGAAGAAGAAAACTGAAGTAACAATTGTGAGATTAAGTGTCAAGAGTTATTTTTCCCTTGGCAAAATGCTCTCTTTTGTTTTTGAACTTTTTGCTGCTACAATGGTAAATGGTTTTGCCGGTGTAACCCATTTTGATTAGTTTCTTCAATGGTCCTTGTCCAAAAACAAAACTTATCCTCTGTTCTTTTGAATCATCTCGAATCTAAGCATCTCAAAAAAGGAAACATGGTATTTGTTTAATTTAAAGTATATATATTTCTGCAATTATTTTTACTTGCATGATTGTGTTTTTCTAATATGTAGTGGGCTATATCGGTTCAGTTCGATTTCAATCCAAACTAGACCGAACCGATCGGGTTGACATATTGATTAAGTGAATGGGGTTGTGCATGAACTCTGATTCACTGTGGATTGGTTTGAGTCCAGTTGGTTTGCTTTGGTTAGAGTTCGGTTAAAGCCTTTTTGTGATTGATTTTGGTTTGATAATACGATAATGTAGTGTGGAGTGTTTCTTGATGCTTCAGATATGCATCTACAAAGCGTCTAAGTGTTTGCGTAATCTGAAGTGTAGTTCAATTGTAGCGTTTTTAATTTTAAGAAAATTCAAAAGGTGCATGCATCAACGAGTAAATAGAAAAAGTTTAGAAAATGGTCTTTTATTTATCATTCCACTGATAACATGAAGCTTAAATCCATCTCTTTGCAACAAAGTATTTTGATAAGTAATTGATAGCTTCACTGGCATCAGAGACATGAAACTTCGACACTTTATTCATAGACAAGGCAGCGGAATTGCAGAATTTTGGTAGAGCAACCTTTCCATTGTACGCTTTGCAGATTTTCGCCACAAAATCATCAATCTCCTACATTGCGAAAATCAAAAATTACACTTTTATTTGGTTGAAAATGTAAATAAAGTAAGATTATTCATGAAAAGAAGAGTTAATTATACGGTAAAAAGTGGTGACCCATGGTACGAATATATGTTGCGCTTTCAACCTCAATGTCAGATTTGCATACTTAAGTATGAGCTACAATAACAAAAAAATAACAATGGATTAAGTATAATAATGGGGTTTTAATAAAATATCCCCTCAACTATCGTGGATCGTATAAAATTTTCTCAACTATTTTTTTAGTAAAAAAACTCCTTAACTACATTTTGTTAGTGAAATTAATTCTTCGTCTAAAGTAACGTTTAATTCCAATAAAAATTGTTGTCTTTTGTTACAAAAACGATAAAGCGTCTCAAATATTGACCAAAATATCAAGTTGTTTACAGAAAAACAGTACGAAGTGAATTTTATGACCAAAAAACGTAATCCTAGGTGTACTGTAAATCGTGATTAATCCTAAACTCATTAAAGAAATCAGCCGCAATCTTAGGTGGACTGGAGAGAGTCACCACACCTATTGAATAACATGTGTGAGTTCTGTTATATGATCTCACAACCATACTAGTTTACCAACTGGTTATTGAAGCATATATTCTCCAATCAAAGTGATATTGAACACAAGTTGCAACTACTTTCTTCTTTGCTCACTTTGTGTTGTTTTTCTGTAAACGATTTGATGTTTTGGTTAATATTTGAGACGTTTTGTCGTTTTTATCACTAACGAAGTGTAGTTGAGAAGATTTTTTACTAACGAAGTATAGTTGAGGAGATTTTTTATTAAAAAATATTTGAGAGAACTTTTCACAATCTAAAGATAGTTGAAGAGATTTTTCTTTAAAAACCCTATTAAAATTATCACAACATGTGTGTTAGTGTGTATATTATGATAAAGCTTACCTTTTTTGAGAGATCACTGTTGTAACAATCCTTCGTAGCTTTCGCACTTCTAGAGTCCATTGGATATGTTTCCCAGTTTTTCGTGTCCGTTTCAATGCATCTTTTGAACGAGTAGCGCATTTTCTACGTTCCGAAAAAACCATCACATTTTTCAAATTAATTTCTAATAATCATTTTGCCTGAACTTTTTTTTTTTTTTAATAAAAAGACAGTAGTATAAATTAAATGTATTCCTTAATCACATACCAGATCGGGCCAAGTGTTTATGCGCAAGTCTTAATGGCGTTTAGTTTGCATTCCTCTTCACCAAGCTTCACAAACTTTCCCGAAACATAATTAATTAGAAAATAGTCTATATCATAAACATACAAGTGATCTAATTAATCATAAGATAACAATGTAGAATTAATCAACAAGAAAGTGGAGAACGGATACTTTTTTGGAGAGTAATCCTTAGAAATTTCGTAGAAATCATTCACAATTTCTAGAAAATTTTATATCAAAACATTTTTGGGAAAATTTGGCTAACTAAATTAAGAAAAAAAAAAAAAGAGCACAGGGAGACTTTGGCATTACGAATGGAACGAGCGTAAGATTGGTGATTGTATGGAGATCGGAGATTCAAGATTTTGACTAGATAATTGACGATGAAATTTTGACAAGCGGGACGAAGTGATTCGTAGTAAAGATTGAGCCTCACTTTGTCAGAATCTGCAGCCACGAGATTGTTGTCTGAGAATGTGAACATAAGGAGGCAAGCTAAGAAGAAGAACACTAGTTTGTTTGAAAGCAAAGAAGAAGAAGAAGAAGTCATTGTTGAAAATATTCTAACTAGAGTAGAGAGTTTGAGTTTTGTGTGATCTTCTTCACTACTACCTCGTGTATACATTTTTTTTTTTTTTTTTGAAACTCATTCTATTAATCCTCAAAGCCTTAGTCCATTACATAATTAAGACCCATTTTGGCCAATTTATCAGCTTTTTCATTAGCCAATCTTGGAATATGTTTAAAGGCAATCGAATTAAACAAAGAAGAACAGATCGTTATGTCTTCGACGATTCCTTGAATTTTAGAGATCGAACCTCCAAAATTGATTGCACGAATCAATGTTTGTGAATAAGATCTGAAGACGACGTTCTTGTGGTTCAAAGCCAGCGTTTGGATAGTCGCTGATCGTAACGCCAACGCTTTCGCAACCAGGGCAGAGGAAACGTTACTTCATGACGACGAATGTATCAGAATGGTGGTTGTCGGAGACTCGAGAGTCCAGCCATGTCCGAATCAGCCCTCCAGGCTGCATCGGTGGAGCAATTGATGAATCCTTCCAAATTGGATAGCGGATTCTGTAAATGGATTGACGATGTTGATACCGTTGGTTTAGGGGAGATCGATTGAGCCAGAGTCCATTCCCGAGCATCATGGATGGCTTTTTGGATGGATTCTGCTACCGTGAAGTCCCTGGTATTGAAGACTTTTTGGTTTCTAGCAATTCACAAAGCCCAACAGATCCAAGGGGATAGGGTTCCTTTATGAAGTCCGATTGGGGGCAGAGCGAACAGATTCTTCACAAGTGCCAGGCCAGTGTGAACATCTGTAATTTGGGAGGAGTCAAAATCCTCCGAGCTTGTAAGCTTCTATGTCTCTTTTGCAAACGGACAGAGAAACAGGAGATGTAGAATCGATTCCGAGCCATCACATCTACAACATTTGGTGGTAGAAGTTATGTTCTAGATCATTAGTTGTTCCCCAACTGGCAAAGCACCGTGTATTGCCTTCCAAAGGAAAAGCTTTATTTTTGGAGGAGCTTTTAATTGCCAGATTTGGCTGTACCACTCCATATTCCTTAACGAGTTAGTCCTTTAATCCATGTTTTTATCCTCTGATGCTGATATATATCCCGATTTGGTAGTATACTCACCCGATGGATGTCGTATCCATATTTTTTGTCCGGAGCTCCCAACAGGCTCGGTTTGAGGGTGGGAATCATAGACTTATAGTGTGGCATGAATTGATCAATTTTTTCCTCATTCCAGGTATTCAAGTGTGGATTGAGTAAGTCACTAACCATCAGAGATTGTTGACCCAATGGTATAGGTCCCATTGGTAGGATTCACTCTTTTGGTGAAAGCCATGCATCACTCCAAAGGTTAATGTCTTTCCCATTCCCTATAGCCCATCCAAGTTGTGTTTTAAGTAAATCTCTTCCCACAAGTAAAATTTTCCATCCATGTGATGCTGTAAAGGGGTAGAACATTCCAAGAAGGGTGCATCACCACAATACTTGCCAATCAGGATCCTGGACAGTAGGCAAGTAGAAGAACTCAGCAATCGCCAGCTAAGTTTAGCCAGTAATGCATCATTATAGTTGTTGATGTCTTTGAATCCAAGTCCTCCCAACCATTTAGGCTTTGCCATTTTTTCCCAAGCCACCCAGCTGATTTTCTTCTCTTCAGGTGAGGAGTCCCACCAGAAGCGAGTCAAGGCTGATTGGATTCTCTTGCAGAGTGACTGGGGGAGTTTGAAGCATGTCATGGCGCACGTAGGCATGGAAGACAGAACACTCTTCAGTAAAATCAGTTTCCCAGCACCAGATAACAACTTGGTAGACCAGCTAGCGGCTCTTTGTTTGATCTTATCAACAATGGATGCAAAGAGGTCTTTTTTGCTTCGTCCAAAATGTTCAGGTAACCCTAAATACTTCCCTACTCCACCTTCCTTCTCGATTTGAAGTGTTTGCTTCATCTTAGCTTTGATTCTTAGTGGGGTTTTCTTAGAGAATGATATAGAAGAATTATGGTAATTGATAAGTTGGTCCGATACTTCTGCATATGTAGTGAGGATTGTCTTCAATTCTTTGCAGCTTTTAGCATTAGCTTTACGGAAAAACATAGTATCATCTACAAAGAGCAGACGATTTACTCTAGGGCAACCTCTAGCCCCCTGAATACCAAGTAGCTTCCCTTTCTCCTGTGCTCTATGGAATAAACCAGATAAAACCTCTCCATAAAGGATAAACAGATAGGGAGAAATAGGGTCTCCCTGCCTTATCCCTCTTTTTGGTTTGACATAACCTTGGGAGGCCCTATTTACTAACAAGGCAAAGGATACAGTAGTGATACACTGCATTATCCAGTTCACCCAGGCATCATGAAAACCCAATCTGGTGAGCACAAACTGAATAAACTTCCATTCTAATCGATCAGAAGCCTTGCTCATGTCAGTTTTAACCGCCATTGAACACTTTTCTTCTGCCTTAGAAGCCTTTAGGAAGTGAAGGACCTCATGAGTAATTAGGACATTATCCGAGATGGTTCTCTTAGGGATAAAGGCTGATTGATTTTCTGAGATAACATTTCCCAAGATAGGTTGTATTCTCTTAGAGAGTAGTTTCGATATTACCTTGTAATAGACATTGCAGAGGGCTATTGATCTGTAATCCGCCACTTTTTTTGGTCCAATGATCTTTGGTATCATTCTAATATGAGTTTCATTGATGGTTTTAGGCATAACTCCAGATTGGAAGAAGGTCTTCACTTCAGCAATAATATCAGCTCCCACCACTTCCCAATTTGATTGAAAGAAACAAGCTGAAAAACCATCAGGTCTTGGGGCTTTGTCTAGGTGTATAGAGAACATTGCTTGTTTTATTTCTTCGGGTGTTGGTTCCTTAATAAGGGCTTGATTCATCTCTTCTGTGATAACCGATTTGATAGCAGCCTCAATAACATCCTTGACCTTCAATGGATTGGACTTTTGGGAGGTAAATAAGTTTTGGAAGTAGCTAGTTATACCTTTGATTATTTTTTCCTCCTCGAACACAGCTTGTCTATCTTCATTCTCAATAACTGAAAACTTATTTTTAGTAAACCTAGCCTTAGTGGAGCATGGAGATATCCAGTATTTTGGTCTCCAAGTGATAGCCACAGCTGTCTGCTTTGTTGTTTCTAATAATGTTCTTCCTCTTTATAAGTTTCTTTTAATTTTTCATTTATCTTCTTTATCTAGTCATTGTGTAGAGAGATATCTACCATTGCTTCTTCCAACTCTTGTTTGAGATTTTCTATCAGAATTTTGCTGTTTCTATGATGTCGTTTGTTCCAATGCAGAATAGCTTGTCTTCATGATATACCCTATAGTTTACCATTTTTAATATTTATTTTACTATGGTTTTTACATATATTAATAAAGCTTTTCGACCAAAAGAGGTAGTTTTCTCGTATATGTAGATTTTAAGGTCTTAATAGGTTTTATCATCAAAAGTATGTAAAATGGAGCAAAAGGAATGTCATCTATGATGCAGCTACTCATCCAAGTCAAAGAAACCAAGCCAAGTCATTTTATCTTGAAGATAATGCACATTCTCAAACTGGACAGAACGTATACGCCAGAAGTTCGCTGATGAACGGAGGATCAAATCAATTGGGAATTTAATGAAACTTGGTATGGAGATAGCCCTTTGAGTTATCTTTCCAATGGAGTTGTACTTTGGAAGATACACCCAAAACACTGAGAACATGTTAAACTGTCTTCGAAGTTAAGTGAGTGCATAATGGAGTCAAGCACCGGGCCAGCCCATGAGCCGTTGATCCAGACCTTTGCCGACCTTTTAGAAGCATCATAGAAGCCTCTAATACCGGTCACAAAGCCCGACCATTATTGTGACCGGTATTGCCTCAGTTTCGACCAAAAAGACGTTTTTGCCCGAAGAAGACCTAGCCGACTTAAGCCTCCTTAAACCCCTATATATACTTGCTTTTAGCCTCTCTAGGAACTCAAGCATCCGGCCATAACAGCCTAAATCAATACCTAAACATGTATTTCGTTTTTCTCTTGTTCTTAATGCATATTTGATTCTAGAAACCTTTAACGATATATTGACTTTGCCCTATTGTGAAGAGATGAGATCTAACTCCTTATGCTTAGATAGATCAACGATTTATACTATGTCTATGTGCTTTACTCTTGCTGCTACGTGTTGCAAAACATGTTAGAGTATTAGCTTTGATTTGATTTCTATGCATTTTCTTAATTCTATGTCTTTACATACTTAATCGTTTAGAGTTTTATTCTAGAATTGATTCTTCATCTTTATTTATACTCAAAGCACGAACTGGCTTAGCCACCCAGGGACTGATCTTAGGTTGATATACTCTCCAAAAGCTTGTTATATCTTCGGACCTAGTATTCGATGAGCTAGGCATCTTAACAATTCGATAGGTTAGTTAAGGATTCTAGTGAACAATCAATCTTGAGCATAAAGCATGTTTTCACCTTGTAATAACCTGTGATAGTTGAGTCTATTAGGGTGCAAAACGTAGAAGGTTAGTTACGTCACGATAGTGGGATGACCTTACCTTAGTGATATGAGTTCTAGAACAACTAGTATTAAAATCCAAAATCGATTGCTTGTGTTTTGCATATGTTTTGTGAATTGCTTGAATTCTAATCTTAATTGATATCTATCCCTTTACTTTTATTGTTTGTTATTTGCTTCCATAAAACCCCAAAAACCAAATAATATGTTCGCTTAGCTTAATCTGAATCATATAGGTTTGTAGTGCATTCATCACTTAGTCCTCAGTGGAACGACCCCTAAGTACTACAATTGTCTCAACTGTGCACTTGCAGTTTTCTAGGGTTATAAATTTAAAACTAATTGCATATAAACCCTACATCAAAGTTTTATGCACATCACTTCACCTAGCTATCTTTTGTTGAACAAGGAGGTCTCTGGCTTCTGACCAAGTTTTTGACACTAACATATTTACTTTTTCATTGTTCTTCAGTTTTCTATTATATCTAAACTGACCTCTCCTCTTTTTTCTTTTAGGATCCAGGAAGGTTAAGATGGGCCGATGGTCTGATGCTTCGAATCTCAGGTATTCACATCTCCCTGCTTGGAATAGTTCAGCCCAAGCACTATTAGATACAACTCTATCCAGCCTACTTTTGATATTGTAATCTCCACGTGTTCCTCTCCATGACAAAGAGTACCCGGAATGTTGGAGATCATATAGATCTCCTTCTGAAAAGATTGTTCTGAAGTCACCAAAAGAGCTTTCTGGGCGGGCAGGGCCTTCTTCCTTTCCAGAATTTTCTAATATATCATTAAAGTCACCAGAGAGATACCAAGACACATCTCTGGTCAGGGCTAGGTCAATCAAGTGATCCCATACTTGTTTCCTCAATGCTTTATCTGGGTTTCCATAGACAAAAGTAGAGTAAAAACCCTTGCCTTCAAATCTTATATGAGAATCAAAGTAGTTATCACAGGATGTAATGACTTCTAGGTTAATCTCTTGTTTCCATAGGAGTAGTAGACCTCCTCCTCCACGACCATGAGGGGATACTATAGCATGATGATTAAAACCTAAATCTTTGACTTTTTGCATGACAAAGCTGTCAAAATTTTTTGTCTCCGATAAGAAGAAGATACTTGGGTCTGCTTTCTTCACTATCTCCTGGAAACGACGAACTGTCTCAGGGTTCCCCAATCCTTGATAGTTCCAGCACGCTATCTTTAAGGAAGAGGGGCAGACATATTCTGAAAATCCATCTTCTTCTTAGCCTTTTCTCCTTGTTTTGGTGCTTGCCTTGTTGGAATGGGAGGCATGTCAGCCCTCTGAGCTTCACTATCACCTACTTTATCCTGTCCTTTCTTGGTTGTTAAGTTTAGACGGGAACTAGACAGAGAGAGCTATCCAACGGTATGCAGATCGTCCTCTAAATCCTTCTGGTTCGACGGGAATCCTTCTTTGAAGTGGACTAATCGCAGATCCACAACTGCACAAATCTCTTTCAGTAAAAAATTATAACTCTTAGAATACACATCCGATTGACAAAACGTTTTCTCCTATATCAAGATCAGAGAGTGGAAAACTTCACCTGAAAGTTTCGCTCTGATCTGATCTGTTCTTACTGGCCGCTACCCTCCTCTTCTAAAACCGGACAGAACTGCCTCCATAGCCTCAATCACATATTTTCTTAGCCTTAAGGAACAAGAGCACTCAAGGATCTCTTTCTCTTCTCTCTGGAACTCTGAAATTCAGCTTTTCTCTCCCAAAAACACGACTGAAATATGGCCACCTGACTTATATAGACAAACCCTAGGGTTTCTTTAAACGAGACTGCAAACCGACGCTAAAAAACTGAACCAATCGGTTCAATTCGCAACCTGTCGATCGACGCACACACCTTGCATCGATCGGCGCACTGCCCAAAAATCCCAATTTTGGTTCGCGGGCATTACAATTAGTGGGCGATTTTGAGTCTCACATGTTGTTTGATTATGGAGCATTGCATTGCTTCATTACTCTGAGTGTGCGGAGAGCAGGAATATTGGGAGCGAAGTCGGTGAGTAGTTGGGAGTTATCAGAGTTACTTGAGGGAAGTTTCTAGCTACTCATGGTCAGGCGAGGAGCGTGGATATTTAGGTGGCTGGGGAGTCTATGCCAGCAGGCTTGATTATTAGCCCAGTGGAGTTGTACGATATCATCCTGGGTATGTATTAGTTGGATTGGTACAGAGTTCACTTGGATTGTCATCGGGTCGAGTTTTTTTTTTAGCGTGCGGAAGGGAGGCTGGTTTATCAGCGAGTGAGATCGACTTCAGGGAGTCTTGTGATCTCGGCTATGCAGGTTGAGAAGATGATAGAGAAGGATTGCGAGGCTTATTTGGCGATGATTGTTATGTCAGAGACTGTTGGAGAGGTTGTAGTTGGAGATATTCGGGTTGTTCAAGACTTCGAGGATATTTTTCAGTCATTGCAGGGATTATCGACTTCGAGGATATTTTTCAGTCATTGCAGGGATTATCGCCTTCTCGGTCTGATCCTTTCACGATTGAGTTGGAGCCCGGGATGACTCCAATATCTAAGGCGCCTTATCGGATGGCTCCGGCAGAGCTGACAAAGCTGAAGAATTAGTTGGAGGATCTATTGGGCAAGGGATTTGTCCGGTTGAGCAGTTTACCATGGGAAGCACTGGTGTTGTTTGTGAAGAAGAAAGATGAGAGTTTCTGGTTATGCATTGATTACTGGGGACTTAACCGAGTTACCGTGAAGAACAAGTATCCTCTACTGCGGATTGATGAGTTTGTTGGATCAGTTGAGAGGAGCTACTTGGTTCTCCAAGATAAATTGAGCACCGGGATATCATCAGATTCCTATTGATGAGACAGATGTCAGGAAGACAACTTTCATGACTAGATATGAGCATTTTGAGTTTGTGGTTATGTCTTTTGATTTGACTAATGCACCAGCTGCGTTCATAAGGCTGATGAACGGGGTCTTTCAGGAGTATCTGGATGAATTTGTGATTATCTTTATAGATGATATTCTGATGTATTCGAAGAGTCCTGAGGAGCATGAGGTACATTTTAGGGCGGTTCTAGAGAAACTGTGAGAGCAGAAGCTGCTTGCTAAGCTGAGTAAGTGCAGTTTCTGGCAGCGGGAGATGGTTTTTCTCGGTCATATTATTTCTGTAGATGGAGTTTCTGTGGATCCGGCAAAGATACAGGCTACCAGGGAGTGACCAAGACCAAGGAAATGCCACATAAATCAAGAGTTTTCTCAGGTTGGCGGGTTATTATAAGAGATTCGTCAAGGGTTTTGCGAGTATGGCTCAGTCTATGACGCAACTGACAGGGAAGGATGTTCTTTTATTGTGGTCTTCGGATTGTGAGGAGAGCTTCGCGAACCTGAAGGTGATGTTGACTAGTACACTAGTTTTGGCGTTGCCAGAGCCGGGCAAGCTTTATGTGGTGTATTCAGATGCTTCGGGAGTTGGGCTGGGTTGTGTATTGATACAGCAGGGTAAGGTAATTGCTTATGCTTCGAGATAGTCGAGGAAGCACGAGGGCAACTACCCTACCCATGATCTTGAGTTAGCTGCGGTGGTTTTCGGCTTAAAGATTTGGAGGTCTTATCTTTATGGTGGAAAGGTCTAGGTGTTCACGGATCATAAGAATTTAAAGCATATCTTTACTCAGCCAAAAATGAATCTGAGGTAGAGGCGATGGTTGGAGTTGCTGGCGGATTATGATCAGGAGATAGTTTACCATCCTAGTAAAGCTAATTTGGTTGCGGATGCTTTGAGTCGGAGGCGGGCTGCTTCGCCTCAAGAGTAGATGTGGAGGCCTTGGTGAGTGATATTAGTACCATGAGGTTGTGTGCTATTTCACAGGAACCATTGGGGTTAGAAGCAGCTACTCTGAGTGTGCGGAGAGCAGGAATATTTGGGTGATTGTGGATCGTCTGACTAAGTCAGCATATTTTCTGGCCATTAGGAAGACCGATGGAGCAGCGACTTTGGCTAAGAAATATGTGAAGGAGATACTGGGGCTGCATGGTGTGCTAACGAGTATCATAACAGGGATCAGAAATTCACTTCTAAATTTTGGAGAGATTTCCAAGCTGATATGGGCACTAAAGTGCATATGAGTACTGCTTATCATCCTCAGACGGATGGGCAATCTGAGAGGACGATTCAGACATTTGAGGATTTGATGAGGATGTGTGTTCTGGATTGAGTGGTCATTTGGTGGATCATCTGAACTTGGTGGAGGTTGCTTATAATAATAGCTACCAGGCGAGTATTGGTATGGCTCCTTATGAGGCGTTGTATGGGAGGCCATGCCGTACATCTTTATACTGGACCCAAGTGGGGGAGAAAAGCATTTATGGTGTAGACTTTGTTTAGGAAACCACGAAGAAGATCCATGTTTTAAAGCTGAACATGAAGGAGGTTCAAGATAGGCAGATGAGTTATGATGATAAGAGGAAGAAGGAATTAGAGTTTGAGGTGGGAGATAGAGTGTATCTCAAGATGGCTATGTTGCGGGGTCCTAACCGATCCATTTCAGAAAAAAAGTTGAGCCCGAGGTTTATGGGTCTGTTCAAGGTTGTGGAACGTGTGGGACCAGTTGCTTATCGTTTGGAGTTACCTTAGATTATGAAGGCATTTCATTAGGACTTTCATGTGTCGATGCTGAGGAAATGTCTGCATAAGTTTGAGGAGGTGGTGGCGAAGATTCCTGCAGATCTTCAGTCCAACATGACTTTAGAGGCGAGACCTGTGAGGATTCTCAAGAGGAGAGGCAAAGTTCTGCGCCGCAAGAAGATACCATTGATGAGAGTCTTGTGGGACTGTGATGGTGTAGAGGAGGAGACTTGGAAACCAAAGGCTAAGATGAAGGCAATGTTCAGGAAGTGGTGCGAGAAGCAAGTTGATGATTGAGCTTGTTTTCATGGTTCCCAGTTTTATAGTTTAGCAGTGTTGCTATGTGGTTTTTGGATTATGTATTTTCGTTTGAGGATGTAACGATTATTAAATTTTTGAGATTTATAAGATGAGTATTTCTTATGGATTGACTTGTATAAGATGAGGATTTCTTATGGTTTGACTTATGTTGTCATGAGATATGTATTTTGAGGGTCTAAAAATAGAAGTTTTATGAGGATTTAGAACTTGTCTATTTTTGAGAGACTTTAGTAAAAACACCATGAGTGATTGGATTGTTTAGAGTTGACTTGAGGATTGGTCATGGATGAGATGATATTCCGGGATAGTGGAATGTCATATTAGAACCACAGAAGGTAGTTCTGGTCAGAGATTCTTATAAATGTTTAAGAATTGATTGCTCTAGGGGATGAAGATTTCCCCGAATAACTCATTGGAAGATGAGGATTTCTCCTGAGGGGATGAGGATTTTCCCTGTATGCTATTGAGAGATGAAAATTTCTCTCGAGGGGATGAAGATTTCTCCTGTATACCGATAGCTCGACGGACTGTGTGTCTCGAGGGTGTGAGTGGTATGGTGCACCGATAGCTCAAAGGATGTTTTTCCTGCAAGTGTGAGAGGTGTGGTTATGATTTGGGAACAATTAATGTCTAAAACGTGGTTATAAGCATAAGACTTGATGTGGACCTCTGAGGCCAGGAGTGTTGATCTCGAGCGGTGCTGGCCAGGTGGATCAGGTGGTTGAGATCGTAGTGCGTAATTCGAAGATGAATCTAGGTAAGTGGGGGGAGAGTTGTAACGCCCGTGAACCAAAAATTCAAAGATAGGAATCGAATTGGACCGAATAATTTAATTTAAAAAGCCTGTTACGTATGGCCTAAGTTTAATTAAAACCCTAACCTAGACTCTCCCTATCTCCCTATATATATGGCCACGAATGAGAGGAGAAAGATCAGAGCTATAATGCTAGCGAAGACCTCCCGTTTTCGCTCTAACCGTCGTTTTCTTCTGAAATTCCAGTTCCGAGTTTCTATTTTGTGGGGCAGATTCTCGACAGCTCAGAAGGATCTAGGTCGTGATCTTTGTGTCTCTGAAAAGATCGCGGATTCTAGTTTTTGTAGCTTTTTTTAGATTTGAATTACGAGGTACGTCTGCTTGCAAATCGTGTTTCATTATTGAAAAAATAACTGATTCTGAACTGGAAATTCTGTTTTTTGATCTGATTAGCGAACTTGCGGGCTTATTTACCGTCGATATGTAAAAACCCAAGAGACGATCTAGATATCATTGGAAAGCCCCGAGTCTTGGCTTTCTAGAGACACTAATTTCGGTTTAATCTGAGGTTTACGTAAGAAGTTCTCTATGTTTTCGTCTGACTGGTATAACTGGCCGAACCGGTTAAGCATTGTAGAAAGTTTGATAATGGAATCTTAAACTTGATTTCATGAACGCAGATTTGAGATGCTAGTTTCAACCGTTTTTCCTTCCGAACTCAGTTTTTGGACGTGATCGCTAAGGTGAGTGCGTGACCATGACTTATCTGGGTGGATGGATTGTTAAGATATGTCGTTGTTTGTGTGGAATTGGATGAATGATTGGTTTGGGGATTTTTCCCTTGTGTATACGTGCTGAGTTTATGTGTTTTGTTTGATGAGTTGATTTATTGTGTGTCTTGATAATTTATCGTGCATGTGTGTATAGTCGGTAGATGGGATGACTCTCTCAGTGGGTATTTATGATAATACTCATGCATTTTGTTTTTCTATGTGATGCATGTAAAGATAAAGTGTGACCGTGGGATCATGGCAATGAAGAGGAGGATGATCTAGGGTCTCGGTTTATTTGTGTTTGATGTTGTTTAGAATTGCTGGTTAGGTTGCTGGTTCTTCTGGAATTGTTGAATTGGAATCATGTTTGGATTATGTGGAATTGGTTAATGGATTGATTGGTTGATTTATGATTTTTCGCTGGTTGTTGTTGGTTTTGCTTGGTATTGAGAATTATTATTTATGGGAATATTAATTTGAATTTAAATTGGTTTAAATTATAAAAAAAAATTCTGTTGGTTTCATTTATAAATAAAAAATAATTTTTCTTTTAACAAAATATGAAAAAATGTAACAGACGTTAACCATAAGGAAAATAGAAAACAAAAAACTTTTGAAAAACAGAAGAAGAGAAAAACATAAAGTAGTTGGTTTATGTTGTATGAATAGTTTATTAATTTTTCCAAAATTACGGAGAGTTGCTCAGTTAATCTTTTAATATTTTTATGTCGAATTTAGTTTTATTCAAAATTCAATATGAAAAAAGGATTTTTAAAAAATGACCAAGTAGAGGATTCAATCTTTTACGAGATGAATCTCAACTTTTATAATAGATTGTGCATTCCAGTTTATTAAATTATTAAATATTTGATTTGACACGTTTATGTATATAAATAATAAAAATAATAAAACTAAACTTTCAAAACATATTGTTGATAAAAAAGTTAACCCGCGTGTACGCGAGCGAATCACCTAGTTTGTATAGTATAAATATAGTATAAGAAAAAGTAATTAGTATTTTTTTGTGCAAGTATTTTATAAGTTGTGTTTCAAGTGCAAGCGGCTTACTCATAACCAAAACAACTGTCGGACCCGGAACAAAGTAGGTCTACAACCATTTCAGATTGTGCAGGATCGACCAGTGCTAAGCTAATGGGATCTCACCATGTACAACAGGATTCCTCTGAGACGTGCAATACACCTGTTAAGAAGAGGAAAAGAAAATATAGTGCTGCAAGACACATAGCAAAGAAAAAAGCAAGAAATGTATATATATACTGGTTTTGATTTTCAAGTTTCAAACCGTTTTGTACACATTTTTTAAGTTTAAAACCATTTCTCTCATATGTCAATGACAGAATGAACTAAATTCCTACATGCAAGATAGTAGATTGTCATATTTGGTGAAAATGGAGTATTCGAGAGATTAGGTTGCTAACATCTCACTCAGTTATATTCATGTTTCTTAATTTTCTCTTTAAATTTGCTAGATACTTACATGTATTTCTCTTATAGATTCTCTTAATGTCTTTCCAACTTATGCTTAATCATTTTTAAAACTTATCAGGAGAAAACGCTAGTGTAGAGAAGACTAAAGCCTTGATTTGTGATGAAGAAAATGTAAGAATTCTAAGTCTCTTGAAAAGCCTATTAAATTATTTTTGTTCAAGTTGTAGCAGAATAAGTTACAAAACGCAAACAATGAACTTTTCTCTAAGTTATGTAGTTTTCCTGCTTGTTCATTGGGATTTTGTGATTTGAAAGCTTGCTACTAGAAAAGGAAGAAGACAAAGGAGGGCGAGCATACTCAATATAGGATAATGAGCAAGTCGAGAACGCGGTTTGTGAGGACTCATCGCTGAATTATAAAGCAAATACAAATATTGAGGAAGACGAGAACATGGGAAGTGTATACTCAAAGCTGAATTATTGTAATATTCCTATCCCAAAATTTCGGTGATGGATCTTCTTTTGGGTTAATGAGTTAAGCCTTATTATAATTGATCGGATTGGACGCGATTTGTTATAGCTAAAAGCCCAAGATCCCAACTTAGCCAACCTTTCTGTATTGTTAAACCTAGCCGAGTTTTTATTGGGGAAGAAGAAAGAAAAGTCAAAAGAGAAGAGAACGGCGGCAGAGAGAAAGAACACGTGAAGAGAAGAGAAGAGAGGAGGAAGAAAGAAAGAGAGGGAGAGAGACCTCGTGAAGGAGTGGAGAAGAAGAGGGAAGTGATGAAAGCGAAATAAGAGGAAGAGAAGAAGGCTTGATGTCGAGAGTTGAAGGAAATATGGAGACGACGGAGACTACAATGGCTCTGGCTAAAGCAGCGTCGGCTCCGATGGGCAGTGATAGACGGTGAGACAGTGGTGATCCATGGCGTGAGGGGCTCTGACAACGACAAGGTGGAGATCAGTAATGGAGATGGTGTGGAGAAGAAGCAAGTGAGAGAGAAGAAGCAAGTGAGAGAGAAGAAGGGAGTTTTGGACAGTTCGAAGAGGCCGACTTCGAAGCTTCGTCGCCGGTGACTGGAGCATCAGATTGCTTCATCGTTCGCTGAACTGTGGCCGTGACGTTCTCAGCTTTCCAAAGGTATCTAGACAGATTCCTAATTCTACCGGAGTCGTCCTGTGGACACGATTCTTGTGGCACACGTAATCTGATCATGATAGTTCATGGAAGATCCGAGGCAGCTGCTTTGAGTATCAATTCGGAGGATCAAATGAAGTCTGATCAAGCTGAAATTTGGTGGAATTGTTCACTATGTTATTGTATTTAGAACCAACGGTTGGATCGACAATTGGACGGTTAGTTTGTCTATTATATGTGTTTTTTGAAACATGTTATGTCATCGACCAAGCTTGATAAATTGTTATGTTTGGTTGGACAAATAAGCTCGTAATGAGCTGGAATATTGCAGGCAATTATTGGACTTATGGAAAAGTTGTTTAAGAAGATGAACCGTTCCATAATGACTCCATATGCTTTGTGGCTAAGGTGAGGGTAGATATCTGAAAGCATAATCCATATTTTCTTTTATTATATTACATGATTCATGTCATAGAGGCTTAGATCTGATTGTTAGACATTCAAAATCATAAGAAATTTTATAAGTCATTTTTATGTGTTCGTAAGCCATTTTATGTGTTTGTAAGCCATCTAAATTCATTAACTATTATTATATTCTAGATCAAACCAAAACAAAACTTGTTCTCAATTAATCATTTCTTTTCCACAATATCCTACAACATTCAGCACAGAATCTATACATCCCATGTTCTCATCTTCCTCAATATCCATATTTGCCTCATAATTCAACTCTGAGTCTACACATCCCATGTTCTCTTCTTTCTCAATATTCGTATCCTCAATATCCGTAGCCTCAAAATTAAGTTTCGAGTATACACATCTCATGTTCTCGTCTTCCTTAATATCCACATAATTTAGCGATGAGTCTTCACAAACTGTGTTCTCGACTTGTTCATTATCCGCTATATTGAGCATGCTCTCCCTCCTTAGCTTGCTTCATTTTCTAGTAGTAAGCTTTCAAACAACAAAATCCTAATGAAAAAGCATGAAAAACTACATAATTTAGGGAAAAGTTCATTTTTGTTTTTGTAACTTATTCTGTTACAACTTGAACAAAAATAATCTAATAGGCTTTTAAAGAGATTTAAATTCTTTACCTTTTCTTCATCACAAATCAAGTCTTTAGTCTCCTCCACACTAGCGTTTTCTCCTCATAATTTTTAAAAATGATCAAGCATAAGTTGCAAGGACATTAAGAGACTATATAAGACAAATACATGTAAGCATCTAGCAAGTTTAAAGTGAAAATTAAGAAACATGAATATAACTGAGTGAGATGTTAGCAGCCTCATCCCTCGAATACTCCATTTTCACTAAATCTGGCAATTTATTATCTTGCGTGTAGGAGTTTAGTTCATTCTGTCATTGGTGAAGACATATGAGATAAATACATTGAAACCAAAAGAATGTATACATAATGGTTTGAAACTTGAAAAACAAAACCAGTATATATATACTTTTCTTGCTCTTTGTTTTGCAGCATTAGATTTTCTTTTCCTCTTCTTAACAGGTGCATTGCACGTCTTAGAGGAATTTTGTTGCACATGGTGAGGTCCTATTGGCTTAGCACGGGTCGATCCTTCACTAATATAAAATGGTTATAGACCTACTTTGTTTTGGGTCCGACAATGGTTTTGGTCATGGTCTCACATTTTTTTTGTAGTATAACTGGTATTAGAGTATATATGTATAGTATAAACATAGTATAAGGAGAAGTATTTAGTATTTTTTAGTACAAGTATTTTATAAGTTGTGCTTCGAGTTGTACAAGTATTTTTTAGTATTCATGACCATAACCATTGTCGGACCTAGAACAAAGTAAGTCTTCAACCATTTCAGATTGATGAAGGATCAACCAGTGCTAAGCCAATAAGACCTCACCATGTGCAACAAGATTCCTTCAAGACGTGCAATGCGCCTGTTAATAAGAGGAAAAGAACATCTAGTGCTACAAGAAGACACAGAGCAAAGAAGAGAGAAAGAAAAGTATATATACATTGGTTTTGTCTTTTAAGTTTCATACCATTCTCTATAAATTCTTTTGGTTTCAATATAAATCTCTCATATGTCTGCACCAACCAATGATAGAATGAACTAAACGCCTACACGCAAGATAGTAGATTGTCAGATTTGGTGAAAATGGAGTATTTGAGGGATGAAGCTGCTAACATCTTACTCAATTATATTCATGTTTCTTAATTTTCTTTTTAAACTTGCTAGATGCTTACATGTATTTGTCTTATAGATTCTCTTAATGTCCTTGAAACTTATGCTTTATCATTTTTAAAAATTATGAGGAGAAAACGCTAGTGTGGAGGAGACTAAAGATTTGATTTGTGATGAAGAAAATGTAAGGAATCTAAATCTCTTGAAAAGCCTATTAAATTAGTTTTGTTCAAGTTGTAACATAATAAGTTACAAAAGATGAGTTTTCCCCTAAGTTATGTAGTTTTCATGCTTGTTCATTAGAATTTTTGAAAGCTTACTACTAGAAAAAGAGGGAGAGAATGTTCAATATAGCAGATAATGAGCAAGTCGAGAACACAGTTTTATAAATACTCATCGCCGAATTATGAGGCAGATACGAATATTGAGGAAGACGAAAACATTGGATGTGTATACTCGAAGTTTAATTATGAGACTACAGATATTAAGGATACAAATATTGAGGAAGACGAGAACATGAGATGTGTTGACTCAGCGTTAACTTATGAGGTAGATATGGATATTGAGAAAAACGAGAACATATGATGTATAGACTCCGTGATGAGTGTTGTATGATATTATGGCAAAGAGGTAATTAATTGAGAAAATGTTTTTTTTTTGGCAAAAAGGTAATTAATTGAGAATATAATAATAAATTTAAATAGCTTGCAAACGCATAAAAATGACTTATAAAATGTCTTATGATTTTGAGCGTAAAACTATCATGAGTATATTGATTTTTTTTTTGCAGCAACTTCTGTTATCTTTGAATGAACGAAATAATACGATACAGTCAGCATGAGCCACATCAGCGCAGATTTTTGTCTTAGACATACTTCTCTACCGAAAGTTAGTAAGATAACGTATTTTTTTAATATAGGATGTTTCTTGTGAACATAAGGCGGTGCTTATGAACGTCTAAGGTTTTATATAATTGGTATGAATATATGCTAATGAAACTATGTTTTGATTGAATCTTCGTTTGAAAGGAGCAGGAGGCCGAAAACACTGTAACCTTTTGTATGTTAACTGGTGAATGTGGTAATGAAAAGTCCAAGTCTCGAGAATGGTATTAAATGTGCAAAGAAATTAGCATTGATGAGTATCCTATTATTATAATTGAGCAGCTGGTATCACTGTTCACGAAAAGTGAGTGATTATCTTGAATAATTAATGCAAGGAAATCAGTATCAGTAGAACAAGATAATCAGTAATGCCAGATGTCTCACTTATACCTTTACAGTTTCGATTTACCTATGATTTAATACGATTTAGAACGATTCAATTTATATTTACCATAATAATCATTACACCGTTCTAGTAGACTAAGAAAACGAGTTCAATAACCCAAAACAATACAAATATAACAAATTTTCAAATCTATAAAGAAATTTTAAATTGGGAAGAAAGGTTAAAAAATGTTTTCACAGTCTAATCTAAACTCTAAACAAGAAAATAACGTTTTTACGGAACCTTAGATTTAACTTTTTAATTGTTAGAGGAAAAAGAAAACAAGATTCGTTGTGGCCGTTGTTTCTGTTTTGGAGGATGAGAAGAAGAAGAAGAGGTGTTGTAAGTGGAATTTAATTGGTTGTTGGAGTTATTGGGAATTTATGAAAATATTTAAGGGATAATTACTAGAATGACCTTGATAAATAGCATAAATATTAGAATGACCTTCACAAGTATCAAAATATCAAGAAAGAGTATATAAGACATAAAAACCAAGGTTATATTTTGTTATTACGAAAATGCCATTGTCATTTTTGACAAAAAAAAAAAAGAATTCAAAAACTCAAGAAACACAAACGCGACCGCGGAGACTGTAGAAACACCGGAGACGCGCTCGGCAGAGGTGTGCCGCCGGATTTAGATAAAATCGGATTAAAAATTTGATTTTTGATTTTTGGTTAGAAAAAAAAACTTGAAATCTTTTGATTTTTGGTTAGATAACGGATATATGATGTTAGATTTACTAGTTTTATGTTAAATCTAGTTGAAAACAAGTTAAAATAGAGTAAAAACGAGCTAAATACAGGTTGGCCGCCATTGTTAGGGTTTGAAGCTTTTGGGTTGGGGAAGAAGATGAAAAGTAAATTACGATTTTACCCTTTTTGAATAAGTCTACCACTATTACAAATAAGTCTACCATTACTACAAATAAGTCTACCACTACATAATTATTACTCTTGCTATCAAGTCTACCACAACAGATAATTAAGTCTACTACCACTGATTAATTAAATCTACCACAACAGATGAATAAGTCTACCACCACTACTACATATTAGTAAGTCTACCACCACTACAAATTATTAAATCTACCACTACAAGTCAATAAGTCTACCACTGCATATCTGCAGGAAATAAGTCTACCGCCACTACAGATTATAAGTCTATCATCACAGATTAATAAGTCTACCACAATAGATAATTAAATCTACCACCACAGATTAATTAAGTTTACCACAACCGATAATTAGGTCTACCACAACAGTAAATTATGTTTACCACCACAAGTTAATTAAGTCTACCACAACAGATAGTTAAGTCTACCACCACAACAAATAATTAAGTCTACCACCACAAATTAGTAAGTCTACCACAAGATAATTAAGTCTACCAAAGAGATTAATAAGTCTACCACAACATATAATTAAGTCTACCACCACTACAGATTATTAAGTCTACCACACCATATGAATAAGTCTACCATGACGGATTATTAAGTCTACCACTACATATTATTAAGTCTACCACCACAACAAATAATTAAGTCTACCAACAGATAATTAAGTCTACCATAACGGATTATTAAGTCTACCATAACAGATAATTAAGTCTACCACAACAGTAAATTAAGTCTACCACAACAAGTTAATAAGTCTACCACAACAGATAATTAAGTCTACTACCACAACATATAATTAAGTCTACCACCACAAATTAGTAAGTCTACCACAAGGGATAATTAAGTCTACCACCACTAAAGAATAAGTCTACGAAAAAGGAAAATTAAGTCTACCACCACTAAAGACTATTAAGTCTACCACAGCTGATCAATAAGTCTACCATAATGAATTATTAAGTCTACCACCACAACAGATAATTAAGTCTACCACAACAGATAATTAAGTATACCACCATAGATTAATAACTCTACCACAACAGATAATTAAGTCTACCACTACAGTAAATTAAGTCTACCACGTGAGCGCTATACATATTCGCTTTTGGCGGGAAGCTCATTAATGATAGTTTCGTAAATACGTTTTTTGTTATCAAAGGAAGTAAGAGCAAATCGGGTGTTAAAATTTTTTCAAGGTCGTTCTAGTAATTATGAAACTTTAGAGCCAAATTAGTCAAAAACTCATTTATTAAGGTAATTCTAGTAATCCCCCCAATCTTTAATTGAAAAGTAAGAAGATAGTTATAAAATGAGAAAGAACAGAATAGAGAAAAAGATTTTTAATTAGAAACGGGTAATTAGATTTTTTAGAGGGGGTAGTTTGATTTTTTAAAAATCCTCATATATAAAAAATTCTCATACAAACTGCACGGAAATCAGCCGCTGGTAACACTGTTCACGAAAAGTTAGTGATTATCTTGTTCCACAGACAGACACCTGTTAGGTCTCAGCAATCTCTCAAATACTACGTGAGACGAAATAAGCAACAAGACGTTGATGATGGCTTTGTAATTTTTTTCACAAGAAATCAAGGTACCAAAAAGTGTTCATCGAAAAGAGAAAAATAATTCAAAAGATAAACTTGAAGAAAACTGTGCTAAGTCAGAAATTCCTCAAGGTAAATCATTGTGACTTGGTTTTTATAGAAGTTTGAATATGATTGATTATGGGATCTAAAACTTTAAATAATCTTATTGTAACATCCAGAGTATTTCATTAAACCTTTGAAGTAAATGATAGTTCATGTTTGGCACATCTGCATTTAATATTGGGTTGCGTTATGTCTGCAACTGCTTTTAATATTTTCCACAATTTATGGTCAACATTAAAGTTTCTCCGAAGATGATTTTATGAGACTTTAATATGAAAAGAACTTTGTCCGAGATGAAAGATCATGGGATGGTCATTTAAGTCGTTTCTCTTCCCATGAAATTTATAATTTACTTTGGTTATTAAGTGGCACTTTACGATTGGTTGCTTTTCAAATAAAAAATTCAAACTCGACAATAGTTACGTTATTTATATTATTATTATATAAATGTTTATATAATTCTATCTTTTGAAACAAAAGTGATCGTATTTATTCAATGATTCGTATTGTTAGCAGATTAAAATACGCGCGAGGTATGAATCTAGTTGTCTTAATGTAGTTCATTAGAAAAAGGTTATTTATTAATGATTTCCACTAAAATAAGCTTAGATCCATCTTAGTGAAATAAGTTATTTGATAATTTAACTTAGTAATTGATAGCTTCATCTGCATAAGAGACTTGGAGCTTGAACACATTATTACTCTCAGGCGACTTAGGCAAAGCAGAGGAATTGCAGACTTTTGGTACAGCAGACTTTCCTTTGTAAGCTTTGCATAGTTGTGCTACAAAATCATTCACATTCTGCATCCCCAAAAACCAAAATCACCGATATATAAGCCACATTTTCAATTGATTAACAATGTACATAACTTAAGTAAACATTATTCATGAAAATAAGAGTTTATACTTCATAGAGTGGTTTCCCGTTAACTGTGACCCATGGTACGTATTTATGTTTCGGCTTCAGACTCAATGTCTGCTTTGCATACCCAAGTATGAGCTACAATAACCACACAAAAAATGGTTATACGGTTATTTTATACGTTATATGAATGCTTTCTCTCTCTATATAAGTATATATAATACATACCTTTTTAGAGAGATCGCCGTTGTAACAATCAGTGGTAGCTTTCTCACCTCCATATTTCTTAAAACATGACGTTTTCCAGTTTTTTGTGTCCTTTTCAACGCATCGTATGAACCAGTAGTGCAATTTCTGCGATACAAAACCATCACATTTTTTCAAATCAAATTCTCTAACAATAAATATAAATGAAATCAATATTTATATACCGGATTAGGCCAAGTTTTTATAACGCAAGCTTCAATGGCGTTTAGTTTGCATTCCTCTTCACCATGCTTCACAAAATTTCCCAATAATTAGAAAAGAGTTATCTAATCAATCATATAATAAATTATCAAGAAGAAGAGGGAGGGATTAAAAAGAACCTGGCAAGTGACAGTCTGACTAGGGGAGACTTTGGCGTTACCGAATGGAATGAGCTTGAGATTGGTAATTGTGTGGAGATCGGTGTTAAAGACTTTGACTAGCTCATTGACGATGAAATTCTTGCAATAGGGACAGAGTGATTCGTAGTAAAGATTGAGCTTCACTTTGTCGGAATCTCCAGCCACGAGGTTGTCGTATGAGAATGTGAACAGAAGAAGGCAAACTAAGAAGACCGCAAGCTTTTTCGAAGAAGAAGTCATTGTTAAAAAGTGTTCTTACCAAAGAGTTTGAATTTTGTGTTCTCTTCACTACTGCCTTGTGTATACAATTATAGATAACTTTAATCGATTTGTTTTATTTTGTTTCTGCCATTTTTCTCGTGGTTTTTTTTTTTTTTTTTTTTCTTTCATAGTCGTAACTCAAGATGCCAATATCTGCTCATTTTCAGAGTGTGTAGTAAGTAGACACTCTAATAGGTTTTTTTTATCTACCATTTGGTGCAGCGCTTTAGAAAAATTGTCGATCATATACCTTTAAGGCTGGCCAAATAGACCAACTATACAAATAGAGCTCAGACATTCCCTAAGTTAACTACACATAGCAATAAGAGATTCACCCAAGTTAAGAGATAAATTTATCCCAAATATTGGTTATCTAAAATCTTTACAAAATCTAAAGCCAAGGTAGTTTTTCTTCATCCACTACTAAAATATTACTCCATCCGTTCTATGAAAAATGATGTTTTGAGTTTTGCACATATATTAAAAAAAAAAAATTGAACAACTTTTAACAAAATTTGTCACTTTTCAAGACAATTAAATCATATTAGAACCAATCAAATTTATTTTGTAAAGGAAAATGTATTAATTAAAGGTAAAACATCAATCTTTTAGAAACAAAAATAAAACCCTAAACATCATTCTTGAAGTAACGGAGAGGGTTGTATTTTGCATCATTTATTTAAAATCATTTACAAAGCGACTCAAAATTAAAAATAAACCGTTTGTTTAGTGTCATCTATAGTAATTGATGTTACATAATTAAATCCCACGTCGGTTACATGTGTTAAAACAACACATTATTTGAAACAACATTGTTTGTTTGGTATTTTAACACTTGCTAATTAATATTTTTGTAACATAAAATGGAGAATTTTTTAGAAATATCACTTTTTCAAAATCTTTGTAAAAATGCTACTTTTTTAAAATTATCTATTCAATATATCATTTATGTTTGGTTAACTATATTGTGATAGGGTTTAGTTTTGAAGGTTTATGTTGTTAGAGGTCAAAACTTTTTTTTAGGGTTTAAAATTGTTGGATTTAGGGTTTAAAATCTTTTATTAGCAAAATTTTTGAAAATGGATAATCCATAGTTTTGAAAATGGATACAATAAAAGTGACATTTTTGCAATTATCCCAATAAAATAATCAAAGCATTTTTTCTTTCAAGACTAAAATATTATTTTAGAAAATTTTAATATATATTTTATTTTAAACAAAAGAGAGTATAAATTTTAAAATTATAACAAAATTTAGAGTATACAATTTAGATAATATAGTAAGGTCAAGTGGATGTCTCGTTTAAACCAAAAAGAGGTACATTTTCCACATATATTATTAGTGTCATTAAAATGTGTATGAATAAATTAAACTTTCCGTTTCATTATTCGCTAAACAAAATATGGACAAACGATTTTAAACTATATAGTACCGGTTTCAGTTAAATAATAATATTTGAAATCTTGTTACAAGATTTAACACGTGAACCTAGCCATGTGAATTACAGCGTTCAGTTAAATAAAAACGTTTTAGTTAAAAACTAATATTTGAAATCTTGTTCCAAGATCGAACACATGAGCGAGCAAATTCGACCATATGATATATATCATGAATATATAGTTTTATAAGATGTTCATATTATTGAAGAAAAGATTCTTCCGTAAACTCTAAGGTTAGAGGTTAAACAGAAGATCTCCGGTGTAACAAAAAAGTGTTACATGGAAAGATTTGAAGAGAACCAAAGATGACGTAGTTCAGTAGAAAAGGTTTATATGCGTGTTTTTGTCTATAAAAACAATCCTCAAAAATATGTTAAGAAAATTTGGAGGCACCGAATCAAAAAAGAGAATACTGACAATTGACCGAAGTTGCACAATATTATTAGAGTTTTTGGTGAGTAAACAAAGAGCGTTAAACAATTGTTGTTGTGTTGTGAAAATTAGGTAGATTAAGAATTGGTCATTCTCAAATTATTGTGTGAGGTCGAGTAATTCTAATGAAACAAATCCTATAAAGATTATTTAAGTGATTTTTAATGAACTAAATGTTGTTTTTTGGTATATACCTTGTGATACACATTGTCTCAAGTGTTATATTATCAGGTTGAGATTATGTGAGGACCATGGAGATGCATGAAGCATTTGATTTGTGGGATTGATGAGGACGCATAAACAATAGTTACTGATGGATGGGATGAGCCAATTAAGAAATCAGAAGATGGCATAAACGTACTTAAACCAAAGGAGAAATGGACGGAAGCTAACAAAGATGCATATACGTTTAACTCCAAAGTGTTAACTGCTATCTTTGCAACTGTGGATCTTGATCAATTCAACATCATTCAAGGAAGTGAACCTGGAAAGGAAGCCTGGGAGACACTGCTGAATTATTTTGAAGGTGACTCAAGTGTGAGACTAACTAGGAAAAATCATATGACCTTTAGATTTGAGAATTTACGAATAGAAATTGATTAATCAATAGCTAATTTCACATCCAAACTGAGCTCTTTGGCCAGTGAGACATCAATACTAGTACTTTGTCTGCTCTAGAGTTTCAGGAGTCTAAGGCGAAAAATCAAAAATTATATTTAAATAATAGTTTAATAAATAATTACCCTTAAATTTAAAATAGATTTTTCAACAATATGTATTTTGCATAATTGAAATCGGATAATGACGCAACAACAATAATACTAACATAAGCCATTAAATTATAAATCATGTTCGAAATTTAGATTTCAAACTTGATCTTATATTATAAAATGTATGAGTAATATACTATATTATATAAAAAAGTTTTTTTTAAACTTGAAAAACATAAAGAAAAAATTTCTATAAAAAATATAATGTATAGTATTTATCCTTTTGCCTAAATATTTATTTATCACTAGGTAAAAGACCCGCATATATGCGGGTTTATGATAAAATATTTTATAACCTGTAAGAAAGTCTAATTCAAAAAGTTAAAAACAAAATTAAATCACACATAAAAATAAACAAAATAAAATCGAAAAATGATACTAAATAAAAAGAAATTTTATAAAATGCCACTTTTTAAGTGTCATTTTTCAAAAATGTCATATTTTCAAAATCTTTGCAAAAATACTATTTTTTCAAAAAAAAAAAATTCATTATATCATTTATATTTGAGTTAACTATGTTGTATTAGGGTTTAGTTTTGAGGGTTTTAGGGATCAAAATATTTTTTAGAGTTTATAATTTTAAGATTTAGTCTTTAAAAATCTATAATTAGTAGCATTTTTTCAAATGAACACCCCTAAATGACATTTTTGCAAATGTACATACCAAAAGTGGTATTTTTGCAATTGTCCCCTAAATAAATTTAGTAGTAACCTTTTTATCTTGATTTTTTTCTTATTTAATTTACATGTAAGTTTGATCACGTCTTTTTAAAATAATTAGTTTTTTTCTATACATGTTTGAAGTAATTTAGTTTTTGATACTTCGCTATTCTATTTTTTAAAAATCTTGTTGAATTAATTTATCATGTTCCTAATTGAATTTTTAAATTTTATAACTTATGAAAAAAACAAAACATGAAAAGTGCAAAACCACTGATAGAGAAGTCTCATCATCATTAAGTTGTACTCTTTTTATTATATTTTTTTCCAATCAAAATTGGTCATATATTTTTTATAATTAGTTTGTTCTATTCCTAATTGAATTATGTTTATTTTTATTTTTTTATGTAACTACTCATATATCTATTTTTCAAAATCTTGACGAAATGAATCTCATATTTTTAGTTGCAAACTAAAATTGTAAATTTTAATAAGATTTCTTTCACATAACTGATTTTCAAATTTTGTAAAAAGTGAATGATGCACAAAGTGTTGAATAGTATTTTCTTGCATTAAAATAAAATAAAATTATAGTTATAGACATTAATTAAGTAATTAGTAATACATTAAAACTCTTATTGATATAACTAAAAATAAGTTAACATTTTTATCAATTAATAGAAAGTCTATTCCTATAATCTTATTATTTTTTATAAAATTTCTCCATCCCACTTTCTGATAAGACATACTACTGTATGATGATAAACATGTTTTGTATTTAACTGGTTTAGTCTTATATAATAATCTCATTATTTTTCATAAAATTTCATCATCCCACTTTCTGATAAGACATACTACTTTATGACGATCAACATGTTTTGTATTTAACTGTTTTAGTCTTAAATAATTGATGTTTTTCTTGAGTTGAATAGTCAATGATGTGATGATATCTACGTAGTATATAATAAAAAATTGAGTTAGTGTTCTTTTATTAATTTCACAAACTAAAATACATCGTCGTAATGTATATTACTTATCGAATAATAAGCTTTGCTATACCCAAACCGATATTATTTTTTAATGAAAAGTCTCGAATAAAATTTGTGGAAGAGATTATTGAAGTTAAAATTGTTTGGTGAGAAGATTGGGAGAGCACAAAAGCTTATTATATAAAGACAAAATATTATAATCCATGAAGATTTGGTATGTAAATCTAAGTTTATTTGAACTCAGATTTTTTACACATGTATTAATTAATATTGTTATGAGAAAATCTTAAAACCTATTTCATCTAATACATGTAAAGGAAAAGAGAAAAACATTGGATTTCCGGAAAAAAAAGACTTAACAAATAATAAAGACAAAATTTAAAGGAATAAACTGTAAAGACCGCGAACCAAAATTTAGGGATTTTGGTCATGCGTCGATCGACGCAAGGGAGGTGCGTCGATCGACACAATATGGAATTAAACCGGTTGGTTCGATCTTAATCATTGGTTTGCGGGTCGGTTAAAAAGAAACCTGATGTGCCATAAAGCTACTATGTGGGGTTTATGCAATTAGGTCTTTAAATTTATAACCCTAGGAAACTGCAATTGCACAGTTAAGACAATTGTAGTACTTAGGGATCGTTCCGCTGAGGACTAAATGATGAATGCGCTACAAACCTATATGATTCGGATTAAGTTAAGGGAAAATATTATTTGGTTTTTGGGTTTTATGGAAGCAAATAACAAAGCAATAAAAGTAAAGGGATAGATATCAATTAAGATTAGAAATCAAGCAATTCACAAAACATATGCAAAACACAAGCAATTCACAAAACATATGCAAAACACAAGCAATCGATTTAGGATTTTAAGACTAGTTGTTCTAGAACTCATATCACTAAGGTAAGGTCATCCCACTATCGTGATGTAACTAACCATCTACGTTTTGCACCATAATAGACTCAACTATCGCAGGTTATGACAAGGTGAAAACATGCTTTATGCTCAAGATTGATTGTTCACTAAACTCCTTAACTAACCTATCGAATTGTTAAGGTTTTTAGCTCATCGAATACTAGGTCCGGAGATATAACAAGTTTTTGGAGAGTATATCAACCTAAGATCACTCCCTGGGTAGTTAGGCCAGTTCGTGCTTTGAGTATAAATAAAGATGAAGAATCAATTCTAGAATAAATCTCTAAACGATTAAATACGTAAAAGCATATAATTAAGAAAGTGCATAGAAATCAATCAAAGCTAATACTCTAACATGTTTTACAACACATAGCAGCAAGATTAAAGCACATAGACAGTATAATTCGTTGATCTATCTAAGCGTAAGGAGTTAGATCAATCTATCATTAAAGGTTTCTATAATCAAATAAACATGAAGAACAAGAGAAAAACGAAATACATTGTTTAAGTATTGATTTAGGCATTTAAGGCCGGCTGCTTGAGTTCCTAGAGAGGCTAAAAGCAGGTATATATAGGGGTTCAAGGAGGCTTAAGTCGGCTAGAGTTTCTTTGGGCAAATACGTCATTTTAGTCGAAACTGAGGCAATTTCGGACACAATAACGGTTGGGTTGCGTGACCGGTATTGGAAGCTTCCATGACTCTTCTAGAAGGTCAGAAATGGATATCGGCCCATGGGCTGGCCCGGTGCTTGGCTCCATTTTGCACTAACTTCACTTCAAAGGCAATTTGACATGTCCTCAGTGTTTCGGGTGTATCTTCTAAAGTACAGCTCAAATTAATGAAATTCCAACTCCATTGGAAATATAACTCAAAGGGCTATCTCCATACCAAGTTTCATTGAATTCTCAACTGATTTGGTCCTCCGTTCTTCAGAGAACTTCTGGCATATATGTTCTGTCCAGTAGGAGAATGTGCATTATCTTCAAGATAAAGTGACTTGGCTTGGTTCCTTTGACTTGGATAAGTAGCTGCATCATAGATGACACTCTTTTTGCTCCATTTTACATCCTTTTGATGATAAAACTTGTTAAGACCTTAAAATCTACATAAACGAGAAAACTACCTGTTTTGGTCCAAAAACTTTATTAATATATATATAAAAACCATACTAGAACAGATAGAAAAAGTGGTAAAATATAGGGTATATCAAAACCCTAGGGCCTCCCTATTAAAAGGAGGTTGGCCGCGTTTTGGTCGATTTCTAGAGTTCCAGAATTTTTCAGAGTTTTGTGAGAGAATTTGAGAGAAAAGAAGAATCATTGTTGAGTTCTTCCTGTTCTTGATCCTAGAAGCTCGGATTGTGTGTTGAGAGGCTCTAGATTGGTGATCTGGTGCTCGTGCTTCGCGAAGGAGGAGAGGATTTCGTATTTGGAGATCTGTTTTCGAGTGTTCTTCGCATTCTTCGTAGTTTCATTTCTTTTTCCTTTCAAGAACCAAGGTGAGTGCGCGACCGTGACTTATGTGGGTAAAATAATTGGTAAGATGCGATTGATTGTGTTGTTTGGATGGATTTCGTGCTTGTATTGGTGAATTTTGTGCAGGAGATCTATGTGACGCGTTGTGGAATCGATCCATGATAGGATAGGTTCGATTTCTGGACTCTGCGATGGTGCGTTGATCGATGCAGGGTTACGCGTCGATCGACACACGAGCAGTAAATCGATCGACACTAGGTTGGTGTGTCGATCGACGCACGATCTGTTGTGCTGATTCTCGTTTGATTGTTTGTGTTGTGCATTGTTGTTTGCTTAAACTGGTATTGTACAATTTTCTTATGCATGTGTGTATAGCCAAGTAGATGGGATGACCGTCTCACCGAGTATTTGTGATAATACTCACGCATCTCTTTTAACCATGTGATGCATGTAAAAAAAAAGATGTGATCGTGGAATCGCAACTATGAAGAGGAGATGATGTATTGCCTCGATTGGTTGCTGTGATTGGATTATTTAGAATTACTATGTTGCTGTTCTATAGAATTGATGTAATTGTTCTTTGAATTGGTTTATTCGTTGTTGAGTTGATTTCCGCTTTTGATGTTAGCTTGATTGGATATTGAGAATTAATGTTTATGATAACATTAATTTGAGTTCGATGTTAAAAAAAAAAAAAAACGGGTCGGGTTGTTTCAGTTTCGTAACAGAGCCCGTACGGTTCTAGGGCAGGTGCACTTGATTGATTATGTGAGTTAGTCAATTGTTGTGTGAGTTTGAAGTCCTAGATCAGTTTCTTCGAGCCTTCAATAAGATTCCACGGTATGTGTTTTTGGTGATTTTTCTAACTTTCTAGTATGCTTAGTGTTTTGTCGTGGTAGTCCAGAGAGATGGCTAGAGTTGCTAGAGGTAGAGGTCGTGGTGGTCGTGGGGGCCGTGGTGGTCATGGAGGACATGGGCACGGTCGGGGGCTTGAGAATGAGTCTGCCGCCGTGGGTGTGGCCCAGAGTTCTGCAGAGGAATAGGTGGCGGCTTCGCAGACGTTTCAGGAGGGGTCCGTGGGTGTGGCTACTGCGAGTACCAGTGTGAGGACTGGTGGGACTGGTCTGGTCCCAGTGTGGCTGGTGCTGCGGCAGACCCGGGTAGGGGTGTTGCTGCAGGTGTAGACCAGGATCGAGATGATCGTCTGGTGAGACTGCTACAACTAATTTTGGAGCAGTTACCAAGAGGGGTGCCGGC
The DNA here is from genome assembly GCA_964056655.1 of Arabis hirsuta. NCBI lineage: Eukaryota > Viridiplantae > Streptophyta > Magnoliopsida > Brassicales > Brassicaceae > Arabis > Arabis hirsuta. The sequence goes on from OZ053298.1 coordinate 11,479,891, forward strand.
TTAGGTTGAGGCTTCGGTAGGGCCACCAATGACAGGAGTACAGCCGGATATGGTTGGTGTGCAGCCGGGTATGGCTGGAGTGCAGCCACGTATGGCTGGTGTCCAGCCGGGTGTGGCGGCTGCGGAGGAGCTCTCATCCTATCTTAGGATGAGGGAGGAGAGGCAGAGGATTGGCACGAGATTTTTCTCGGGAAGTGCCAAGCGGGAGGAAGCTGATGTGTGGTGGCTGAGACTGTAGCGTAACTTTCGCTCCATCAGGTGTCCAGAGGGATACCAGATTGATTTGGCAGTTCATTACATAGAGGGTGATGCGCATCTGTGGTGGAGAGGTGTTATGGCCAGGAGGGTGCAGGCAGAGATGGCCTAGGAGGACTTTTGGCAAAGTTTAATGCCAAGTATTTGCCGCAGGAGGCAGTGGATCGGTTAGAGTTGACTCAGGGTGACAGGTCAGTGAGGGAGTTTGACGCGGAGTTCAGCCGACTTCTAGTTCATGCGGGTAGAGGCTCTTGAGAGGATTTTGCCCTGATTTGAGGACTCGCTGTAGAGTGAGTAGGTTCGCCACGAGGGCAGAGTTGGTTGAGATTGCTACGGCGACTGAAGAGAACCTGAGGAGGTAGGTGGTGGTGGTTAGTCCGCTTGTTTAGCAGAGGAAGTCGCAGATGCAGGTAGGTCCGAGCAAGGGCGGTAAGCCTGCGCAAGGACAAAAAAGGAAGTGGGAGGGCCCTTCGGGACCGAGTCAGAGGGGTCAGGGTAGTCCGGAATGCTTCGGATGTGGAGACATGGATCATAAGCTGGCGAGTTGTCCTAGGAGGGATGACCCACGGGATACTCGGGTGTGTTTTCACTGCAGAGAGCCGGGACACATTAAGCCGAAATGTCCCAAACTGCAGCAGATGGTGGTGGCGGCAGTACAGCCGGTGGTTCAGATTGTAGCGGCACCACGGGTGTTCACTTTGGTGGAGGCGGGTGGTTCTAGCGTCAGGCCGATCACAGGTAAATTTCAAAACTTGACTTATTAAATTCTAATATTGTTGAATTTAGTTTGTTTTGGAATTTGATAGTCTGTGATAGAATGTTAGGGTTCTTAGGCACATGAGATTTGTGGAGGGACCTTAGTAGTGTGCGGTTGTACTTCCTATGTACTGTTTGATTCTGGAGTTACGAATTTTTTCATTACTCGGGAGTGTGCGGAGGGCAGCGGTATCTGGAGTGGTTTCGATGAGCAGCCGGGAGTAGTTAAGATTGCTGGTGGCAAGTCTTTAGCTACTCTTGGGCGGGCTCGAGGCATGGATATTCATATGGCGGGCGAGTCTATGCCAGCTGATCTGATTGTTAGTCCGGTGGAGCTGTATGATGTCATTCTGGGTATGGATTGGCTGGACCATTACAGAGTTCATCTGGATTATCATCGGGGACGAGTTGTGTTTGAGCGAGAGGCGGGGAGGTTGGTTTATTAGGGAGTGAGGCTAACTTCCGAGAACCTCTTGATTTCAGCAATTCAGGTCTAGCAGCTGATTGAGAAGAGCTGTGAAGCGTACTTTGCGACGATTGTGATGTTGGACACTATTGGAGAGGTTGTAGTTGGGGATACTCAAGTTGTTCAGGACTTCCATGATGTTTTCCAGTTGTCGCAGGGATTACCACCGTCTCGGTCTGATCTTTTCACGATTGAGTTGGAGTTCAGGACAACTTTGATATCTAAGGCACCTTACCGAATCGCTCGAGCAGAAATGGCAAAGCTGAAGAAGCAGCTGGATGATCTATTAGGGAAAGGATTTATTTGGCCTAGCATTTCACCGTGGAGAGCATCAGTGCTGTTTGTGAAGAAGAAGAATGGGAGTTTCCGGTTATGCATCGATTACCGGGGACTTAACCGAGTCACTGTGAAGAACAAGTTTCTTTTACTGCGGATTGATGAGTTGTTGGATCAGTTGTGAGGGGCTACTTGGTTCTCCAAGATTAATTTGGCTTCGGGTTACTATAAGATTCTTATCGACGAGGTAGATGTTAGGAAGACTGCTTTCAGGACGAGGTATGGGCATTACGAGTTTGTGGTGATGCCATTTGGTTTGAATAACGCACCAGCAGTGTTCATGAGGCTAATGAACGGAGTCTTTAAGGAGTATCTGAATAAGTTTGTGATCATCTTTATTGATGATATTCTGGTGTATTCGAGGAGTCCTGAGGAGCATGAGGTTCATTTGATGGCGGTTCTAGAGAAGTTGCGGGAGCAGTAGCTGGATGTTAAACTGAGCAAGTGCAGTTTTTTACAGCGCAAGATGAGTTTTCTCTGTCATGTGAATTTTGTAGCTGGAGTTTCTGTGGATCCGACGAATATAGAGGCTATCAGAGGGTGGCCTAGACCGAGGAATGCCATGAGATCAGGAAGTTTCTTGGGTTGGCAGGTTACTACAAGAGGTTCGTCAAGGATTTTGTGAGTATGGCGCAGTCGATGACGAAGTTGACAAGGAAGGATGTCCCTTTTGTGTGGTCTCCAGCTTGCAAGGCGAGTTTCGGAAAGCTGAAGGAGATATTGACTAGTACACCGGTGTTGGCGTTACCCGAGCTGGGTGAGCCTTACGTGGTGTATACTGATGATTTGGGAGTTGGTCTGGGTTGCGTGTTGATGCAGCAAGGGAAAGTAATTGCTTATGCTTCGAGGCAGTTGAGGAAGCATGAGAGCAACTATCCCACCCATGATCTCGAGGTTGCTGCGATGATTTTTGCTCTAAAGATTTGGAGATCTTATCTTTAGGGCAGAAATGTCCAGGTGTTCACAGGCCATAAAAGTCTGAAGTATTTCTTTACGCAGCAAGAGTTGAACTAGAGACAAAGGCGTTGGTAGCAGATTACGATCTGAAGATTGGTTACCATCTGAGTAAGGCGAATCTGGTTGCAGATGCGTTGAGTCAGAAGAGAGTTGCTTCGGCTCAGGAGCAGGATATGGAGGCTTTGGTGACTGAGATTAGCACTTTGAGGTTATGTGTTATCTCACAGGAGCTGTTGGGGTTAAAGGTAGCTAACAAGGCAGATTTGCTGAGCAGGATTCGAGTAGCTTAGGAGAAGGATCAGGGGTTGATTGATGCTTCTAAGGTTGCAGGTTCTGAGTATCAAGTCTCTGCTAACGGGACGATACTTGTGAACAGACGAGTTTATGTGCTTAAGGATGAGGATCTGAGGCAGGAGATTCTGAGAGTGGCTCATGCGAGCATGTTGTCTATTCATCCAGGAGCGACTAAAATGTACCGGGATCTGAAACGATATTATCACTAGGTCGGGATGAAGAAGGATGTCGCTAACTGGATGGCTGCTTGCCATGTGTGTCAGTTAGTGAAGGTTGAGCATAAGGTTTTAAGTGGTTTGTTGCAGAGTTTATCCATTCTAAAGTGGAAGTGGGATATGATTACCATGGATTTCATGGTGGTATTTCCAGTTTCGCGGACTTATGATGCTATCTGGGTGATTGTGGATCGTTTGACTAAGTCAGCACATTTTCTTGCCATTAAGAAGACCGATGGTGCGGCGGTGTTGGCTAAGAAGTTTGTGCGGGAGATAGTGAGGCTGAGTATCGTATCAGACAGAGATCCGAAGTTCGCTTCAGAGTTTTTGAGAGCCTTTCAAGCTAAGATGGGCACTAAGGTGCATATGAGTACTGCTTTTCATCCTCAGACATATGGGCAATCTGAGAGGACGATTCAGACACTCAAGGATTTTTTGAGGATGTGTGTGTTGGATTATGGTGGTCATTGGGTGGATCACTTGAACTTGGTAGAGTTTGCGTATAACAACAACTACTAGGCGAGTATCGGTATGGCTCCATATGAGGCTGTGTATGGGAGAACATGTCGTACACCATTATACTGGACTCAAGTGGGGGAGAGGAGTATGTTTGGTGCAGACTTTGTTCAGGAAACGACAGAGAAAATCCGTGGTTGAAGCTAAACATGAAGGAGGCTCAAGATCGGTAGAGGAGTTATGCTGATAAGAGTAGAAAAGAGTTAAGGTTTAAGATTGGAGCTCAGATGTATCTTAAGGCGGTAATGTTGAGGGGTCCTAACAGATCCATTTCAGAGAATAAGCTAAGTTTGAGGTTTATGGATCCGTTTAGGGTTGTGGAACGGATGGGACCAGTGGCTTATCGTTTGGAGTTACCTCAAAGTATGATGGCATTTCATAAGGTCTTCCATGTGTCGATGCTAAGGAAGTGTCTGCATGAGTCTGAGGAGGTGTTGGCTAGGATTCCGGAGGATCTTCAGCCCAACATGACGTTGGAGATGAGACCATGAGGATTCTCGAAAAGAGAGTCAAGTTTCTGCACCAAAAGAAGATACCATTGTTGAGAGTCTTATGGCACTGTGACGGTGTTGAGGAGAAGACTTGGGAATCAGAGGCTAAGATGAAGACAAATTTTTTGAAATGGTTTGAGAAGCAAGTTGAGGCTTGAGTTTGTCTTTTCTGGTTTTCAGTTTCAGAGATAACATGTTTCTATGAGTTTTGTTTATGTATTTTCGTTTGGTAATGTAACGATTATACATTTTGAAATTTATGAGATGAGTTTTTCTTATAAATGAGTAGATAAGATGAGGAGTTCTTATGGTATGACTGGAGTGGTCATGGAGTTGGTTTTGATGGTTAGAAATGGAAATTTTATGTGAGTAAGAGCTTGTCTATTTTCTAGTAAGAGTCTAGGAATAGAAATTCTATGTGAGTTAGGACTTGTCTATTGCCTAAGGAGAACCAGGAATAGAAGTTCTATGTGAGTTAGAACTGTCTGTCTATTTCCTAGAGACTTTAGTGTGAACACCCTGTGTGATGGGGTTGTTTCAGATGATCAGGGAATAGGTCATGGTTTAAAAGATCTTCCAGGAGAGATAGAATGTCAGGATGAGACCACGGGAGGCGATTCTGGTCGACAGGTGCTTATAATGCACGTTGTGGATTGATTGCTCCACGGGATGTGACTTTCCCTGTATTTTCTTAAGAGATGTGAGTTCTCTCCAGGGGATGTGAGTTTCCCTGCATTATCTTGGAGGGATGTGAGTTCTTTCAATGGAATGTGAGTTTCCCTGTATTTCTTTGAGAGATGTAGTTCTCTCTAGGGAATGCGAGTTTCCTTGCATGCCGATAGCTTGACAGACTTTGTGTTCTGAGGATGTGAGGGGCATGGAGCATATCGATAGCCTGACGGACTGGAGGTCCTGAGGGTGTGAGTGGTTTGGTACAGAGAGCTCGAAGGAGACGTCCTGAGAGTGTGAAGGGTGCACATACGAGATATGAGTTATGAGCAATAGATATCTGAAACGTGATTATAAGTATGAGATTGGATGTGAGCCTCAAAGATCGGGAGTTGATATGTGGTGGTGCTGGCCGAGTTGGGTCAAGAGTGTTGATATCAGATGGGGCTGGTCGGGTTGGGTCAGGAGTGTTAATATCAGGTGGTGATGTCCGGGTGGGGTCAGGTGTGTTGGCCGTAGTGAGATGGTGTTGCGTGATTCGGGGGCGAATCCGTGTTAGTGGGGGAAAATTGTAACGACCGCGAACCAAAATTTAGGGATTTTGGTCGTGCATCTATCGTCGCAAGGTAGAATTGAACCGGTTGGTTTGATTTTAATCATCGGCTTGCAAGTCGGTTAAAAGGAAACCCTAGGGCTTCCCTATAAAAGGGAGGTTGGCCGTGTTTTGGTCGATTTCTAGAGTTCCATAAAGTTTCCAGAGAGTTTTGTGAGAAGATTTGAGAGAAAGGAAAAATCATTGTTGAGTTCTTCCTGTTCTTGATCCTACAAGCTCGGATTGTGTGTTGAAAGGCTTTGGATTGGTGCTTGTGCTTCGCGTAGGAGGAGAGGATTTCAGATTTGAAGATCTGTTTTCGAGTGTTCTTTGAATTCTTCGTAGTTTCATTCTTTTTTCCTTTCCAGAACCAAGGTGAGTGCGCGACCATGACTTATCTGGGTAAAGGAACTGATAGGATGCGATTGATTGTGTTGTTTGGATGGATTTTGTGCTTGTATTGGTGAATTTTGTGCAAGAGATCTATGTGACGCGTTCTAGAATGATCCATGATAGTATAGGTTCGATTCCTGGACTCTGCGACGATGCGTCGATCGATGCAGGTGTTACGCGTTGATCGACACACGACCAGTGCATCTATCGACACTAGGTTGGTGTGTCGATCGACACACGATCTGTTGTGCTGATTCTCGTTTGATTGTTCATGTTGTGTAATGTTTTTTGCTCATTTTGGTATTGTACAATTTTCTTATGCATGTGTGTATAGCCAAGTAGATGAGATTACCGTTTCACTGAGTATTTGTGATAATACTCACGCAACTCTTTTAACCATGTGATGCAGGTAAAGAAAAGATGTGATCGTGGAATCGCGGCTGTGAAGAGGAGATGATCTAGTGCCTCGATTGGTTGTTGTGATTGGATTGTTTAGAATCGCTAGGTTGTTGTTCTATAGAATGATGTAATTTTTCTTTGAATTGGTTTATTCGTTGTTGAGTTGATTTCCGCTTTTGATGTTAGCTTGATATTGAGAATTAATGTTTATGGGAACATTGATTTGAGTCTGATGTTAAAAAAAAAAACGGGTCGGGTTGTTTCACAAACCATGCTTATCAACTAACTATTTTAATGAGTTATTGATTAGAGGTTAATTTAAAATCTTGAAATATGTGATTTTTATAATCAATTTGATAAATATAAATATATAAATTTAAAAAGAAATAAGATTTGTATGATATATGTTGCAAAATCTAATTGGAATTTTTTTAATAAGTGTCAAAATCTAATTGATAAACTGACACGTGTTACGATCGTATTAATTAAAATGTTTGACGGATCAAACTTTATATAATAAGATTTGCAGAGTCGTGCCTCAATAAAAATTGAAACATTGGCTTAGGGCATCATCTAATTTCTTATTGAATTTAGGACCATATTGACACATATTTTTATTGTATAGAGTGACAAGATTGTTTTTCTTTTACAAATGTCTATCAAACTTTAAAGTTAAGACCAATTTTTTTTTAAATGTTTAATTATTCTTTCTTTGTGTTTATTCTTATACTTTTTTAATTTTAAATTTAAATCTTATTTTTCACTAACTTATTGTTTATTAGTCAATTTTCATCCCATTTATTTTTTTCTACTATACAACTTTCATTATACATAACTTTTTCTCTATAAAGTACAATACAGTATTTCGTATAACACAGTTTATATATATATATATAGGTTTCATTTATTTATAAAAAAAAAAGGTCATAAATTTTTTACTTTATTTATTAAAAATATTTAAATATTAAATTGTAATTTTTATTTCGCTTATGGCATTAAAAACTTTTGGCACGACTCCATTTGGGGTAAAAAATTTCACAATATAATTCGGGGCCTAAGGTTAATGCCTCAAATTTTATGAGGTATTCGATATTGGGATAATCTTCAAATGCATGTCTCTATTTGCCACTAATATCCTAACTTAACGCCGGGCTATTTTGTTCTCAAACTTCATTGTATCATACTGTTGAGTGTTTCACAAATATTGTTATGTTGTAAGAATTGGGTAGATTAAGAAATGGTCAGTCTTGAATCGTTGTGTGAGATCGAGTACTTCTTATTAAATAAGTCTTGAAAGTTTGTTTATGTGGTTTTTAATAAAGCAAACGTTGTTGCTGAAATTTACCTTGTGTTACACACTCTATAGTGTTATATTAACATGTTGAGATCCTGTGAGGAATTTGTAGATAATGAAGGAACTCATAACTGTCCAAAAACATGTTATGTGAGAAATTTTGGACACTAGTCTAGAAAAGTCGCATGAAGCATTTGATTCATGGATTACATAAGAACACACATGGCCGGTCTTGAAAATTTGAGGCTCCTAAACCAAAATTTTTTTTTAAGGATTTATAGATAAATTTTTAATTTAGAGACCTTTTCGTAAAAAAAAAAAAAATTTGAAAATCTATTCTAATAATAAAAAATTAGAAATTTTTAGGGACTCTAGTCCAATGCTTTACCAAACTCTGTTTAAGGACGACCCTGAACACATGTACATCAGTTGTCGCTAGATGAGAAGAGCCAATTGCGGAATAAGAAGATGGCACTATTTTATTGTCAACATGTACATCAGTTGTCGCTAGATGAGAAGAGCCAATTGCGGAATAAGAAGATGGCACTATTTTATTGTCAACATCTTTGATCACATTAACTTCTTTTTTGGCAGCTTTATGAATGCTTATCTTGCGACAAAAAAAAAATGAATGCTTATCTTATCTCCAGAGTCTAAAACCATCTTTTTCTACTGTCACTTGTTTCTGTGCATGAAAGTCATTAAAAAAAAAACTGATATCATGTATGAACTATGAAGTCATTCTCTTTCTAAAAATTTTTCTCTAACTTGTCTCTAAAAAAAAAGAATTTTGAGATCTTCTTGCCCGGCGACCGGCTTGCCGGCGTCTGGCTTGTTCATATGTATATGTTTTTTTGTTCTTTGTTTCTTTTAGTTTCGGTTTCTGGCTTGTCCGGATGTATCTTTTCGGCTTCGGCTAGATTTTGTCTTCTGATTTAGATCAGATTAATCTACTCTTCTTCTTCTTCCTCTATTGAGTTTTCGTTAATCCGTTTGCTTTTTGAGTCTATGGATCCGTTTTCCATCAAATTCATATCTCTCTATTTCAAATGTTTGCATAAATCATCGTGTCCTTAGAAAAGGGTTCTTAGATTAGGCGATGTGTCTATTGTGAGATTGGGAGTTATGTTTTTGGGAATTTTGGAAGGGATTCGAGAAAGTTCTTGTGCAGCGTATTTAACCCGGGAATTTTTCTCAAGACGCGGTACAACGCTGAAGGACTCAAGACGGAAGCTTCAATTGGAGGATATTGGAGATGGATGTGCATGGCCGGTGGCAAAACTTCCGATGTCGATGTTCCCTTGTTCGATGATGAGGATTCGTGAAGCTTCTGCGATCTGCATTTCCTTTGGACACATGTTTTAATGTTTATTTTTTATCAGATTTGGAAATGTTGGACTTGAAATTTCGTTGTACTGAACATATAACCTTTTGGACTTTCTTAATGAAAACGTGTGACGACCAAAAAAAAAAAAAAAACTATGAAGTCAATGATAGCCTCCAAAATAGCTAAAAAACCTCTTCCAAATATCAAAGGTGTGGAAATCTATTTATGGGGGAGTTTTTTTTTTTTTTTTTTTTCTAAAAGGCATTCATGGGTTTTAAACCTCTTTTCGGCTATTGTAGACGTTTTTTTAAGAGACATAACATTCACATTAGCAATATAGTTACAAAAAGAGTTAGAAAAATTGTTGCATGCAAATCGCATGGAAATATAATATTCAAATCAGCTGTTAGTTTCATTTTTTTTATATTTACTTTTTCATGGATGATACAAAAATCGTATAAATTATATGTTTTGCCTTATCTGCAACGGGAAAGAAGAAGCTGGCATGTGCTAGTTGTTTTATGACTGGGCTTGAGTCGTTTGCCTTATTTGATCTTTGCTGAGTTAAAGTCAAAGACTCTATTATAGAAGGAGTCTTCTTCAGCATTAAAGTGGATACAATATAGAGTATTTGCACCCATTAGCAATACTGTTGAGCCTTATTAAGTAAACGACAAGATCTATTTCTTTGCATTAGGGAGAGAATATTTCGCCACCAATTCTTCCACTATTACCCTCACGCGCTCGACTTCGAACTCTTCTATATGACCCACTAAAAAACAAAGCATTAAATGAGAAACATGCAAAGTTTCTCCTATGCATCGAAATACACCACTCATATTTATGGCCTCTTCACTTTCTACTTCTCGTTCTTCTTCACTCCACAATTTCTCTCTTCACATTATTTCTTTTTAACTTTCGATCTGTCAAGTTTCCCAATTTTTCACCGACATTTGGTACGAAATCTTCTCATACTAAGATTTTCTCTTTCTTTTTATGTTATCTTCACTCTGACTTCAATGATTTGTATAGATTTCTCGATTGTGGTCATTATGGATACCTTCTTCCTCTCACCCCTCTCTGTGGTGATTAAATTTCTTTCCATGTTACGATTTCCTCTCGAGTCATATCTTTTACAGATCTAAAATTTTTGTTACTCGGTTATCAGATAAAATCGGGGGCTATTCTAAGTTTTCTCTCGCTAATTGTAATCTTACGGCTCAATGTACTAAAATATGTCTTCTTTCATTAGATAGGTTCTCCTATATACATTTCTTCATCAATATGTCTGATTATTGACTTTCTGTACTCGATTGTGCATAGATTCATGGACATGCCCACCCTCCCTACACGCATTTTTGTGAACAGAAAAGAACCGTTTGGAAATCGTGTTAATTGCTATTTTAAGTTGGACACAGTAAGGATTGTTCTCCGTCCTTCCACCTTTGCAAATTCATGATCCTATCTAAGGAGACCGTCCCATCCCAGTAACTAATCCACAATTTTTATATATACTCCCTCTGTATCATATTACTTGATTTTTAAGGTAGTTGCACATAGATTAAGAAATCATTTAATTTTTGTTTTTTCAAAATAAAACATGTTTTATCATCAACTTCAAAACAATTCAACAAATTAAAAAACAATTTGCAGAATTTAAACAGTCAAAAACATCAAAAACATAATTAATTTTACATATTAAATTGAAAATATCAGCTATTATAAAACAAAAAAAATTCTCTAAAATATCATCTATTATGATACGGAGGGAGCATCATATTATAAAAGAGGCCATTAAAAAATATAGCGGCGTATATGGATTTTGTAGATGGATAGTATATGTTGTAGTTTGCTATTTATTTTGATAGCCCAATGCTAATTTCATGATATCTTTAAATATAGCGGCGTATATGGATTTCTAGATGGGTAATACATGTTGTAGCTTGGTATTTATTTTGATATTCCAATGCTAATTTCATGCCATCTTTAAATATAGCAGCATATATGGATTTGTAGATGGGTAATACATGTAGCTTGGTATTTATTTTGATAGCGATCTGCTAATTTAGGGAAATAGTTTTGAAAGATGAGGATTTTTCTAGGATTCCACTAACAATTGATCATTCTCATCCTGATGTAAGTGTCTACTCTTCTATATTATTTATTGTATTGCTTTCGAATTAAAATTGTATCTCTAAGTTGGAAGTTGTACCATGTAGGTTATGAGCTCTTGTGTGTTGGTGATGAGGGATGTAACCCAAAATGGTTATAAGTGTGATGATAGGCGAAAAGCATATATCCTACCCTATGGATTTGTTGTCTTCCTTGCCAAGCAGTTTGCCAAATTCAAGAAGACGTCGCAAAAATAATCTTTTAAGCTACCAGATAACTATTGACTATGTACACGAAATGATGAAGGAGACTAGGAAGCAATGGGTGAAGAACATTGAAAATGGTTTGTTGATATTCTTTTAAAATCAGTTTATAGATATCTATCTAATGTCGTGGATTTTGTTAAAGTGGCTTTTCTATCATACATTTAATAAGTATGACTTCTACTAAATAAATAAAAGTCAATTTGGTAATATATATTTATTGTCATACGGATATCCTGCTTTTTGATTTTGTTCACTTTTATCTTGGAAAGTGAGAACATTAGTTGGGAGATACTCATATGTTTAGCAGTATCCAAAGATGTACCTTGTTACATGCATAAATTAGCATGTTATCAACAAATATAACGTCTTAAATGTATTTTATAGATGATTACTACAATATGTAGCGTATTATTTATATTTAAATAGTCTTACACAATTCTAAGGTATTTGATTACATACAACTTCAGCTCGAGCAAATCTACCCTCATCGCCAAAGACATATCCATACCGCTGTCTGTGTGGATATGAAGAGGGACTGGTTTCACCTTAATTTCCTAAAAGTTCTTTCTCATTCTCCTCTATGAATTTTTATCCCTTTGCTCAATCTTTCTTCCAATAAAAATTTCCATACTCCATCTCCATTTTTTCCACCATCCTTGTTTCACACGGACGAGATCGCTGAGTACATCACTAAGAGTAAACCATTTCAATTCGACCTGAAATAAATCATTTATGAAAACGTTTAGTCGACTATACAATATTATTGCACGCTATATGAGGATGTAGATCTAAATTTAAGCTCTACCTGTTACAAAATCTGAACGCGCACAAGATATTTTAACACCAACTTTTTATGTTTTTCTCTGATCTTTCTTGTACCGGTCTACAAATGTAGGAACACTGCAATCCTATTTATTGGGGCCTTAAAATTATGACATCAGCCAAAAAAACTCAAACTCCCGCTCAAATCTTCTTCTCTGCATCTTTAATGCTTATTTGCTTCATTTAACCCAACCACCCACTTGCCTATGTATGCTTGCGTCACGCCGTTTTTTAATCACTTTGCCTCGTGCTTCCCCCACGCGCAGGAGCTAGAAACTGTGTGGACTATTTATTGCACATTCACTTTATTCGGTACCCTTTTTTCATTTACCTCACGTCAAAATTCTCTTTGTTAGTTTCCTAATAAGTATATTTCATCTTGTCAATTACCAAATTGACTCTACAATATATGCTTAGCAAAATATGTAAAAACTTTTAATAAATGATATATATATAAGTTTCGATAAATATAGCAGAGTGATAGATCAAAGTTAAAATAGCATGGCTAGGTGTATTGGATAAGTGAATCAACGTTGAAGAACTATGGGAAACTATTCTACCTAAGAGAGTTTTGTCATTTCTTCCCAAATTCCAGTATCCACATTAATGTTGAAGAACTTTGGGAAATTTTTAGGCCAGTAGATGCTAGTTCGACCTGAATCGAGGTACATCACTACATTGTTGTCTTTTAAGTTTAGTTAGTGTGCGAAACAACTAGAATCCTCAGAATAAGTTGAGAATTGCCCTTGATTACACATAACTTGGTAAGAATCTTTGTGGCGTAAAGAAGTTGATTTCATTGAATTTTGGTTTTCATTAATTATCATTCTTACAAAATACGAAAATTTGGAGTTCATAATTTATAATTTTGGAGTTCATAATTTTGGTTTTCATTGGGTTTGTCCTAGGTGAACAAAGTACATGAACCGAAGCTTTAGAAAAGAGGAACAAATTAAAGGAGAGATAATTACAAAGACAACTCCAAATACATATTTTGATAAATTAAAACGATCCATTGATATTCTAGATCGAAAGTTAAAATAATATAAGGGATTTTTTTTTGTTCAACCCATTGTATTGATAAAAAAGGTCTTAACCCATTATAATTGTTAGGCCCAATTTGGCTATCTTGTAAGGTTCACATGCCACTTTCTATTAAAAAATGATCATATGTGCCATGTCCTAATCTGAATGCCATCTTTTTTATTTAATCGGATTAAGTCTCAGTGTGATATACCATTTATGCCCTTAATGAAACTTGTTATTAAAATCAATTTAATTTTAAATCATTTTCATAAAACTAAAAATTAAAAAAGAAAAATCCAAAATCGTGATTGTGATCATGATCGACATCCTTCCTCGACACGACCGACATATCCAGTGCAATCGTGATCTCGCCGGCAGTTGCCTCCGCCTTCTCCAACCGGTTTATTATTCCTATATCCTCTCTTCTCTGCCATTGCTGAAGCTTCTAGAGGTGAGTTCTTTTCTTGATCCCTAAGTTATGGAGTTATATGGGGCTTGGATTTGAAAATTGCTGGTTTCGATATGCACGTTGAGTTGGTAATTATGTTTTATGAGTGATTAGGTCTATGCATCGGTAATTAATCGATTGTTTCTTATTCTATTTTCAGGAGACCATGGGCATGAATCAAACAAACCTATATTTTGATTATAGAGGATACTATTCACAGAACGGAAAAGAGTATAAATGGATTTCACAAAATTCCATCTACGCTATATCGTTTAAGACCTCATCTTTAGAGGAGATAACTTATTCAGTGTTACTAGATAAGATCTACAAGAAGATTGCGACAGATGAATGTACGACGAAGCTGAAATTGAGTTACATTTCGTTGGTAGTTAATCCTCAGAGAGAGTCATCTATTTTAGATGATGAAGACGTTTTTGTTTACCTAACAACATTGGATAAAGAGCTATTTAGATCTGTTTTACATGTGGAGGTGATCAAAGATTTGGGAGAAAATCAGACGGGCGAGCCACTTTCAAGAGTGGAGCAAGGAAGTTCATTATGTGTAAATTATGTGGAGCCGGTATCAAATGGCAAAGCTGATGATGTTGTTAATGCTGTTATGTGTAATATTTTCAGAGCGGGTGCAACTGAACAACATAACGAACTGATTATTGAAGAGCCGATGGAGACTGGGGTTAATGACGATTTTGAGAATGTATCATGTGACGATTTTGCGGTTGTGGATAACCATGTGGATAACAGTTTGGATGGTATGCATGAATATGTTGAGCTTCCAAGTTTTATAGAAGAAAGTTAGTATGTTGAAGAATGGGAAGATGGTACAGGTCTTGAATTAGGTCAAGAATTTAGTTTTAAGGAGGCAGTGCAAGATTTGGTTGTAAATGCCGTCAAGCGAAAAAAGGCTGTAAATGGTATGTACGAGTTGCAAAAATTAAGACATCAAATTATTGGGTTGTTAGAGTTCTCGAGCTGTTATGAGTACAAGCAGTAATAAAAAAAAAGGCACGCCACGACTAGTAGCATCTATTTTGCATGAAGACTGTCCAGGTCAATTCGACACCCCAGCTCCTAAAAATATCATGAGTATTGTTCAAGGTAGACTTGGTGTTCGACCGTCCTACTCTACCGCTTTGAGAGGAAAAAAACTAGCTGTTAGTGATGTGCGTGGCAGTCCTGAAAAAGGCTATAAGATGTTGTATTCTTATTTGTACATGTTAAGAAATGTCAATCCTGGTACAATAACAAGTGTGAAGTTGGATGCAGAGAAAAAGTTCAAGTACTTATTTATCGCTTTGGGCGCTAGCATCGAAGGGTTTAAAGCAATGAGAAAAGTGATAGTTGTGGACGCAACATTTCTTAAGACTGTATATGGTGGTATGCTTTTTTTGCCACAGCTCAAGAACCTTATCGTCACCATTACCCCATTGAATTTGGTGTAATTGACAGTTAAAAAGATGTTAGTTGGAAGTGGTTTTTCAAAACACTGAAAACCGTCATACAAGATGGTCCTGAATTGGTTTTTATGAGTGATAGACATGCAAGCATTATAAAGGCAATATCTGAGGTGTACCTGAGCTCCCAACATGCACATTGTATATGACATTTGTCTCAAAATGTGAGAGGGAAAGTTCATAATGTCAACAAAGATGTAGTTGCGATGAAATTTAAGGAGTGTGCTCATATTTATACTGAAAGCGAGTTCGAAAGAGAGTATGGTGATTTCAAGAGTAGGTTTCCTAAAGCCGTTGAGTATCTAGATAAGAGTATAAAAGTGGATAAATGCACAAGGTGTTATTTTCGAGGAGAAAAGTAAAACATAGACACAAGCAATTCCGCATAATCTTTGAACAGTGTGTTTAAGAAAGCAAGGAAGTATTCCCTATTACCAATGATAGATGCAATTCTTGACAAATTTTCTGAATGGTTTAGCAGACATAGGAATGAATCTTCTTCTGCATCGAACACAAAGAAAGTGGTGCCTTATCTGGAGAACGAACTGCACACACGATGTGCAGTTGAAACGCACTTAATTGTGACGGAGTTAAACAGTTTCCAGCTTGAATACAACGTTGTTGGACTCGATAGGAAGACTTATTTGGTGAACTTGTTAAGGAAAATTTGTTGTGCAGATGTTTTGAAATAGACAAATATCCTTGTGTCCATGCAATAGCTGTGAACACGGCAGGGAGAACAATGAGTATCCAAATCTATGATCTCTGCTCGAAATATTACTTGATTGAGACGTGGGCTTTGGCATATTACAAGACGATTTATCTAGTGCCGCATGAATCTAAGTAGAGTATTCCTGATGATATACAAGAATTGTTCGCCTTACCACCGAATTACACCAAAAAAGGGGGAAGAAATCAAGAACAACGGTTTCCATCCACCGGAGAACGTAGCTTTAAATTGCACTACTGAGAAAATGTCTGGTTTGTTTTGATAACAAATACAGTCGCAACTAATAGACACAAAACAAAAATGCCAAAACAAGTACATAAAAACCAAAACAAAGACCAACACATGATTCATTCTTCTAAAATCATCTCACTTCTCTTCAATCATTGTTCTTGTTTTTCTTTTTCCTCTCACCGGCTTCAAACGGACTGGAAAGAGCCTTTGCTGGTTTTAGAATCTTCTTCTCAGTTACCCTTTTCATAGGAAGATTCTTGTTTTTTTTGTTTTTTTTTTGGAGGTTCTGGTGGCTAACCCTTCTCACCAATAGGAGGAATCTCAACCTCCATTTCATCTTCTCCTCCTCTCTCGTTCCTGTTATCACCACCACCACGCTCAGCTACACAAAAATTTTAAAAAAAACATTTTAAGAACAACAAAAGCTACGTCCATCACTCTTAAACAAAACACTCACCATTGTCTTGCTTAGTTTCAAGAAAAATTGGCTCAGCTCCGTCTACCCCAACAGATTTCCCAACTCCGGTTTCACCATCCTTGCATACTTCTTTGCCTCGCTGCTCAGTCACAAAACTTTCAAGATCTTAAACTCTCCCATCTATTCCGTCAAACTTCTCCATGATTTCCTTAAACACTTTCTCCATCGCTTTCTGGAGCTCCAACATTGATGCAACATTTTCAAATTCCTGTTCCGAGACTTCATCAACATTCTCAGGGACACCTCGAGAAGCCACATCCAAGTCGTACAGATTTTTCCACCATATCTTGTTTTTCTGTATGGTTAGATGCTCTCTCCAACTCTCAACAATTGGAACAATATAACCAATCCCATCATCAAAACCATCGTCTATAATGCATGCCATAAGAGCTTCCTCATCCAAGTTAGGTTCCAAGATGCTATTAATATTTTGTGAATATCAACAAAAATATAGCTTAAAATCAAACTCATAACAAATAGAAATATAACCAAATATGAGGAGTAACTCTAACCTTAGTACTTCCAATCGCCTCAGTTATGTCTTCCAATGGAAAACTTTTCATGGAACTTTCTGTGAACTTGTGCTTGCACAACCTTGGACAGTCCTTATCTACGGCTCCATCTTCTCGAAATGTGCGTCCAAGATCAAGAATACACTCAAATGCCAGAGCCTATACATAGAATTACAATATCACAAACTTAAAATCATAAAATTAATACTTCAATATCCACAACTATGAGTTACCTCCAGAGGAAGAATGAAACCATAAATGGTCCATGTTGCTTTTACTTTCACTGAGCCCTTGAATTTCTTTATCATGTGCTGGATATCATTGATACAATCATCAAATGTATAACGCCCCTAGGGAAATGTTTTACACACCTCCAAATCATCAACAACTCTAAGCAAGAAAGAATCTATATGGAGCCGTCAACCATAGACTTTGCTTTTAGTACTTTGCATAAGAAATATAGAACAGTCATCTTCATCCTGTCTACGCAGCTCCGCATTGACTCTAGCTTCTCTTCCACGTCTGCAACTTTTATTTTATTTCTCCTTCCTAACTGCCTTTCCGCAAACTTAAAATCACCCAATTCCTTATAGTTGTTTGGGCAGTTATGGCAGTCAAGTCCAGATAATAACACATGCTCTCTCAAGGAATACCTAATAGGGACTCCATTAACCACAAACCAACACTCTCTTTGCTTATCCATAGAAGCTGTGCGAAGGAGCAACATCCACATGCCTTGAAAGTTACGATTTGGCTCCTTAGCCATGTGAAATATATGCTTAAACTGAGAATGGTTTGTGAACCATTTCAACTCGGATGGAAGTTTCTTTATCAAATCCATCGTCTAGTTCACAGAATACCTCGTTGCTATCTTACAAGACCTGATATATTGGGCTGAACCAAAGAAAAGCTTCTCTGGTTGCATATGTTGGCTATCACCATGGCTATCCTGCAAAAAAGTTGAACACAGTTTTAATAAATAGACGATCCAATCAGTACTTAGTTCAACCTAATAATACTTAGTTGAACCAAATAATACTTTTTAACAGACTAATACACAGTTGTTCAAAGTTGTACCTGAAACGACCCAACTCGTAAAAATTAAAAAAATTCAAACTCGGATTATTATTATCATAAATAATAATCTTCAACGGTCAACACAATTACAGCATGCGGAACTCAACAATCAATTAACCAACAACACCATTCAATAAATCTCATACTTTATTGAAACACTAACCAATTCCAATTCAAATCAATAACCAATAACTTTTAATTCTAATAACGATAAACAACACTTCCAGAATTCACTAGCAACCTAGCAATTCTAACAACAACATCCAATAAACTGAGACACTAGATTATCTCCTCTTTCCGGCCATGATTCCACGATCACACTTTGTCTATACCTGTATCACATGGTTACAAGAGATGCGTGAGTATTATCACAAATACTCAGTGAGACGGTCATCCCATTACTTGGCTATATACACAGGCATAAGCAAAAGATACAATACCAGGATGAGCAAACAACCATGCACAATACGAACAATCAACGAGAACATAACACAGCAGCACATGCGTCGATCGACACACAACCCCGGTGTCGATCGATGCACTACTCGTGTGTCGATCGACGCACAGCACTTGCATCGATCGACGCACCAACGCATAATCCAGAATCGAACCTATCCTCTCATGGTTCGATTCCAGAGCGCATCACCTCGATCCCGGCACGCAATCCAATCAAACAAGCACGAATCTAACCAACAAAACACAATCAATCGCATCCTATCAATTTCTTAACCCAGATAAGCCATGGTCACGCACTCACCTTGGTTCTAGAAGGAAAAACGAAGAAAACAGCGAAGAACACGAAGAACGACTCCCCAAAATCCAAGATCTCTTCTTCCTTCGCTAAGAAACGGATCCAATCACCAATCCTGAGCCTCACACTCACACTCACAAGCTTTCAGGATCAAGAACGCGAAGAAATCAACAACGAAACTTCCCAACACTCAATCCTCTCTGAAAACTATCTGGAAACTTTCTAGAAACTCTAAACCAACAAAAATGCGGCCATAGCCCTATTTATAGGGAAGCCCTAGGGTTTCCTCTTAACCAGTCCACAAACCGACGACTTAAATCGAACCAACAGGTTCAATTTAACCTTGCGTCGATTGACACACACCCCTTGTGTCGATCGACGCATGCACCAAAATCTTCAATTTTGGTTCGCAGTCGTTACAGTACAAGCACACAAATTAATCCAAGCCCACTCGTCTAGCTACTACCTTACACCAATACTAAGTTGTACTAATTGTCTTTAGAAGCAAAATGGTTCTAATTTTCTAACAAATTTACTTACAATGTACCATTCTCAATCTCAAGTAAAGCACATGTGTACAATACCCGTGAAGACATATCTACTTCGTCATTTGAGTTCTTCTCTTCTCGAGAGAGAGTATTATTTTTTTCTAGATTGATTTGAGGAGGATCAACTTCTTTTTGAGTTCCTATTGGTGGTTGTGTGAGTGCTTTTGTTCGAGCTGGATTTCTTCGGCCTTTGTTGACTCATACTCCCCTGTAGCGTCATTCATCAAAGCCATCTCTGAAAACATAAAATCTGACATCATTAGGAACCGCTTGTTGTGTAATTCACCGTTGAACAAAAAGAGGTGTCAAATTCCATTTAACTTTGTCTTTGGGGAGAAATCAATCGGCCGACAACGACGGAGGACGAAGAAGAAAAGACGGAGGAGAAGAAACACGGAGGGGAAGAGAGACGGAGAGGATTCCGTTTGTCTTTAACCTTTCATGAAAACTACTTTCACTAAATTGTAAAATTATGGTGTAATTATTTGGAGAACGATAAGTGTTGGGTTGGTAATTTTAGGGAAGTATGAAGGACATATACATATTTCACACATTTTTTGTTTAAAACAAAAACAAAAATAAATTAATTATTATAACAGTGGCAATAAAGATCAATTCTAATAGTTAGTGGCATTGAGCCATTGATCCCTTAACATTATCATCTCTACGGATGTATCTAAACAAAACGCGATTAATCAAATCAGAGCATATCAAAATATCGGTTAAGATTCCATTAAGTTCTGTGATTGTGGATCGATTGTTGATTGTCCGAATCAAAAATTGGGAGTCGGAATTGAAAATTACGTTCTGAAGATTCATGGTCGATGCTTGTAAGATTGCAGCCCTCATTGCTAACGCTTCAGCTGCCAAAGCCGAGGGAACATGACGAGCGAAGGTGTAGTGTTCCATCATAGGTGCAGAGTTGGATTCAAAAATCCATCCCATTCCATCCAGTCCCGAGTTAGCTTGCCAAGCCGCATCTGTGGAACAAGTGGTGAATCCGTCCGTTAAGAAAACCAAATTTTGTAGATGGTTTGATTGTGTCTTTACAATCAGAGGAGATAGGTTCGATTAGGCCAAGATCTATTCCCTAGCATCCATCGTGGCTCTGAGGATGGTTGCCTCAACCGTAAAGTCTCGCTTATTGAAGATCTTTTGGTTCCTTGATGTCCACAAAGACCAACAGATCCAAGGGGATAACTTTTCTTTATCGAGTCCAACCGGTGGTAGGGAGAAAAGTTTTTTTACCTGAGCAAGGCCCACCAGAACATCCAGAACCTGAGAGGGGTTGAAAACCTCTGCACTTGCCAAAGTCTATACTGCTTTGGCAAACGGACAAAGGAAGAGTAGATGTAGTATCGATTTCGAGCCTTCACATTTGCAGCATTTTATAGTTGGAGCAATGTTTCTTATCATCAATTGCTCTCCAATCGGTAAAGCACCATGGATGGCTTTCCACAGGAAAAGCTTGACCTTTGGTGAGGTTTTCATTTTCCATACTTGGCTGTTCCACTCCACATCTCTTAGAGGGTTAGTATTTTGTCTATCTTCATTTTCCTCTGCTGCTACAATATATCCCGATTTGGTAGAGTATTCACCCGATAGAGTCTTTAACCAAATTCTTTTGTCCTTAGCTCCCAAAATACTGGGTTGCAAGGGAAAGATCAAATGTTTGTAATGTGGTAGAACTGATCCACTGTTTCCTCGTTCCAGGTTGCCATTTCAAGATGGATCAGGTCACTAAATTTAAGATATTGTTGGCCTTCCGGTATCGGGCCTAATGGTTGAATTCTATCCTTTGTTGACAGCCATGCTTCCGTCGACTGGTTAATGTCTTTACCATTACCAATAGCCCATCCAAGTTGTTTTTAAGCAAATCTCTGCCGTTGATTAGACTTCTCCATCCATGTGATGCTGATGTAGGGACAGAGCACTCTAAGAAAGACTCCTCACCACAATATTTGCCTAACAGGATTTTAGAGAAAAGGCTATTGGGTGAGTTTAGCACTCTCCAACTGTGTTTACCTAAAAGCGCATCATTAGAGTTATTGATCTCTTTGAAACCTAAACCTCCCATCCATTTTGGCTTTGCCATCTTTTCCCAGGCCACCCAACTAATCTTTAGCTTTTCAGGTGAAGAATCCCACTAGAATCGGATCAAAGTAGACTAGATCTTCTTACACAGATATTGAGGTAATTTGAAGAAAGTAATCGCTTAGGTTGGATAGCCGATAGGACACTCTTCAACAGGACCAGTTTCCCAGCACCTGACAGGAGCTTAGTTAACTAATTAGATGCCTTCTGTTTTATCTTATCAACAATGAATGCAAAGAGATCTCTCTTGCTTCTCCCAAAATGATCAGGTAAGCCTAAATATTTCCTTACTCCACCTTTACTATTAATATGTATCATCTTAGCTTTTATTCTCAGTGGAGTCTTTCTAGAAAAGGAAATAAAGGATTTCTGATAGTTAATAAGTTGGCCAGACACCTCTGCATATTTAGATAGTATTCTCTTGAGTTCTTGACAGCTTTTGACATTAGCTTTGCAGAAGAACATAGTGTCATCTGCAAACAGCAAGTGGTTTACTCTAGGGCAGCCTTTAGCAAATTTAATACTTTGTAGTTTCCCTTTTTCTTGTGTTCTATGGCATTGACATGATAGGACCTCCCCAAATAATATAAATAGGTATGGAGAGAGGGGATCTCTTTGTCTTATTCCTCTTTTTGGTTTGACATAACCCCTAGGAGAGCCATTGACCAGGAAAGAGAACAAGACTGTAAATACACACAGCATTATCCAATTCACCCAAGTATCATGAAATCCAAGTTTCCTTAGCACACACTGGATAAAGTTCCATTCAAGTCGATCATAAGCCTTGCTCATATCAGTCTTCACCGCCATTAAGCACCTTTCTTTTGCTTTTGAGGTCTTTAGACAATGTAACACTTCGTGAGTAATTAGAACATTATCAGAGATGGCTTTTTTAAGAACAAATGCAGATTGGTTTTCAGAAATGATTCCATCCAGAATCGGTTGCATCCTCCTAGCTAGAAGCTTTGAAATGACCTTGTAATAGACATTATAAAGTGCTATAGGTCTGTAGTCTGCCACCTTCTTAGGACTAGAAATTTTGGGAATCAATCTTATATGAGTCTCATTAATTGTCTTTGGCATACATCCCGATTGGAAGAAAGTTTTAACCTATGTTATAATATCATTTCCCACCACATCCCAATTGGATTGAAAAAACAGGGTGAAAAAAATAATATAAGGAATATAAGTGGATTTCTAGAGATTAAATGGGCAGATATAATATTTATGGGAGAATAATCCTTGAAATTATCGTAGAGATTACACTTGCTTTGATTTTAGGCGTCTGTTAGTATTTGTAGAAATGGAATATGTTCAATTTAGAATTTTTACGTATTTAATAGAACAATCAGTAGGTTCATCAGTCAACGCTAAAACATAAAAGTTTAGAAAATGGTTATTTTATTTATCATTTCACTTATAACATGAAGCTTAAATGCATCTTAGTGCAATAAAGTAAAGTATTTTGATAATCAATTGATAGCTTCATTGGCATAAGAGACTTGAAACTTTGACACTTTCATCTTAGACAAGGCAGAGGAATTGCAGACTTTTGGTAGAGCAGTCTTTCCTTTGTACGCTTTGCAGATTTTCGCCACAAAATCACCAATATCCTGCATATCCCCAAGAACAAAAAAAATTACACTTTTATTTCATTGAAAAATGTAAATAATATTGAGTAACACTTTTCATGAAAAAGATGAGTTAATTATACTTCATTGAGTGGCTTCTCGTTAAGCGTGACCCATGGTACATACATATGTTGCGGTTTCAAACTCGTCGTCAAGTTTGCATACTCAAGTATGAGCTACAATAACCAATAATAAAAATGGTTATAATAGGGTTATGTAACACTAATAATTATACAATCTGTGTATATTATGAGTGTTTTATGTACCTTTTTAGAGAGATCACTGTTGTAACAATCTTTGATGGCTTTCTCACTTCTTGTGTCCACACATGTTTCCCAGTTTTCCGTGTCCTTTTCAACGCATCGTATGAACGAGTAGTGCTTTTTCTACGTTCCAATAAAAACATCACATTTTTCAAATGAACTTCGTACAATCATTTTGCCTAAATTAAAACAAAAATAAAAATGCACCTGATCGGGCCAAGTGTTTATGGCGCAAGCTTCAATAGCGTTTAGCTTGCATTCCTCTTCTCCATGCTTCACAAAATTTCCCAAAATAGACATGAGTATAAAATAAACATACAAGTGATCTAGATCATAGAAAAAATAGGGGAGATTAATAAAAGTAATCAACAAGAAAGTGGAGAATGACTAGTTTTTGGAGGGTAATCCTTTAAAAAAAATCGTAGAGATTATTCACAACCTTGTAGATCATTTCTAGAAAATTTAATATCAAAACATTGGGAAAATTAAAAAATTTAATATCAAATCAATTGGAAATTTTGGCTAACTTAAATAAAAACACGAGGATAGATTGAAAATAACCTGGCAAGCGACGGTTGAATCATCGGAGATTTTAGCGTTACCAAAAGGAACGAGGGTTAGATTGGTGATTGTGTGGAGATCGGAGTCAAAGATTTTCACAAGACCATCGACGATGAAATCTTGACAACCGGGACAAAGTGATTCGTAGTAAAGATTGAGCTTCACTTTGTCAGAATCTCCAGCCACGAGGTTGTCGTCTGAGAATGTGAACATGATGAGGCAAGCTAAGAAGAAGAACACAAGCTTCTTTGAAGTCATTGTTGAAAATATTTTTACTAGAGAGTTCGAGTTCTGTGTGCTCTTGGGTACTGCCTTGTGTATACATTTATAGATACTTTTTTTACAGTTACTGTAATTGTATTTTTTTACTAGTTGGTAACATTTTTCACGTGGGGTCTCTCTTTGTTCTGACTTCTATGTCCATAATGTATGAATTGACGTCATTTATTACAGAGTGAGTTGTGAGTAGTGAGTAGGCTTGTAACAAACTAATACTTTTTAGGGATCTACGTGCATTCGAGTCTATAGTATTACAGTAATAGTGCATAGAACCATATTTCCCATATGTATTAGTATATTATTATTGTTAGTATAGAAGAACAGAATTTACGTGAACTTTAAAAATTGGGTGAATCTGCTATATAACTCAATTAAGGGATAAGCTGCTGAAAAGAAACGACGTTTTTTATAATGTTAATGTTGTTATAATAATGCGACATTGGGTAAATAACATGATAAATATTTAATAATAATATACATGAAATCTACGCTATTTTGGAAAATATTGCAATAAGATATACGAAATTCACATCCAAGGATTTTAGAAATAAAATAACAAGTCATGGGTATATAGTGGTGGTACTTGTAACATTTTAAAATTTGACAGTAAATGATAATTTTTGCGACACAAAAATGGTAGCATAGTAAGAAAAAAAATACATGCAAAAGAAAGGATTCTTGATAATTAGCAGAATAAAACTTACACCAGCTGTAAGTTTCTACTTCCACTTATTTAAGTAGGTCTTGATGCATCTTTCAAATTGCAATATTTGGCTACGTACACTTTAATACTTTTGGAAAACAATTCAATTCCAATCAGTTCCAGTGGGTTTCTAAATAGGTTTTAATTAATGTCATTAATTATGTTTGTATAAACTCAATTGCTAGTTTCCTTTCATCAAAAATATTCGCTAAACAAGATAGAAACAACCAATTTTCTAACAAAAGTTGTTAGTATAATGAACAATGTAATCTTGTTACAAAATTAAGACACGTGAGCGAGCAAATCAACGGTTGACTAATTAATACACAGACTATTTAATATTCTCGTTTATATACTCGAATTTTCAAAATGTATTAGTTTTACAACATAGATATTAACGGGGTTAACTCAACTAACGGAAATCACTAAACGCTGTTAACTTTTAATTAACACATGATTTTTACAGTAAGAAAACACGATTTTACCCTTATATATTCTTTCCCAAATCGATATTGAAATTCAAAGGAAAGAACACTAATTTTCTTTCTTCATCCTTCACACAAAAACGAGAGAAGAAATTGATCATTTATATGGTCTGAAAAGAGAAGAAAACAATTGGTGATAGAGTGTGAAGGAAATCGGTGAAGATGATGTGCGGTTAGTTCAAAGACGAAATCCCTAATCGATTTGCTCTAGATTGATATCTGCGAAGCTACGATTTTGATGTGTGGTATATGAGAAATCATGTATGGTCGATTTCGTGTGGATTCTTTGCATCTTTCTTCATTCTGCATTGACAAAGATGACCCATACTATTCTGTTCGAAGCTCCGGTTGATTAAATTCGCATCTAAGCTTGAGCTTTGACTTTGTTCCATCTTCACACACACACACAGAGAGAGAGAGAGAGAGAGAGAGAGAGAGAGAGAGAGAGAGAGAGAGAGAGAGAGAGAGAGAGAGAGAGAGAGAGAGAGAGAGAGAGAGAGAGAGAGAGAGAGAGAGAGAGAGAGTTTGTGTCGATGTTAAACAGAAAAGAGAAAGAAAATCTGACATCTAAATCAATTTGGGGTATTAGGATTCTTCCTTTTGAATCCCAAAATGGATTTGGGGAATAATAAGTAAGGGCAAAATCATGTTTTCTTACTGTAGAAATCACGTGTTAATGAAAAGTTAACATCGTTTAGTAATTTTCGTTAGTCAGGTTAACCCTGTTAATGTCTATGTAGTAAAACCAACACATTGTGAAAGTTCGAGTACATAAACAACAATGTTAAATAGTCTGTGTGTTAATTAGGCAACCGAAAAAGTTTGGATATTTTTTAAGCAAATTAAATTAAGTTAGGGTATTTTTTGGGAAATTTTCCTATATATATATATATATATATATTTTTTTTTTGAATTACCAAGAGGTTTTGGGCCGAAACTCATAATCCCTCTAGACACGAAATCACAACATGTAATATTAGTTTCGTCCCAAGAGCCATTCGAGCTAGCAACTTCTAGGTTTTGCCTGAGATCTTACCAGTTGAGATATTGGATCTTGGTGTTTATAAATATTTTTCATTGATGACACACAAAAGGAGTGGAAATTTTATTTGTGACAAGAAAATATATTAAAAATTCGAAAACAAATAGTTGGTTTATTCAATTCAGAATTATCAAATGTTTCATTAATATATTTAGTTTAATAATTGTCTATATTATTGAACTAGTGAACGGTCCAATTGCTCGATGTATAAGTGATATAATGATCTAATAAATAAATAAAAATATAATTCACTGTTCGTTATCAATTTAGACACTAATGTAGGCGCCTGCCATAATATTGATTGTTGAGTTTACAAAATGACTATTTAGTTCATAATGTATGAACGGTGAAGATCAAAACAACCACTATTCTATCGGACCCTATATTTGCTTACCAAAATTTGCAAAATCTTATAATAAATGATATTATATAGGTTTCTAAAAATATAACAAAGTAATACATAAAAATTATAGCATGGCTACGTTTATTGGATAAGTGACTCAACTTTGTAGAACTTTGGGAAATTAGTCCAGCTAAGAATTTTGGCATTTCTTCCAAATTCCGATGTTCTCTTTAATTAAAATATAGAACTTTGGGAAATATTTAGATCAGTAGATGATGCTAGTTCGACCTAAATCGAGGTACATTGTTGTCTTGTTATTAGTGTGCCAACCAACTATAGTCCTCAAATTAAGTTTCACTTTTTGCACAACATTTTGGTGGCTTAAAAGAAGTTGATTACCCTCAAATTTTGGTTCTCATTAACTGGAGTATATAGTATTATAACGTTGCAAATAATGATGAATATTGTAAGTTTAGTTTCTAATTTCTGTAACTCGAATATTTCATTAATTTGAAACCAGAGTTGATACAACCAGAGTTTATCCAAAAAATTGCAAAATCAAATACACATTGAAAAATACATAATTTATCTAAAAATTCATATGACTAATTTGTAACAAAATTGTCTTTGGTGAACAAATGATCATAATCTCTTTTATCCCGTCATTTGGCTGATCGAGTTCAGAACTTAACGTCAATTTTAGAAAAGAGAAACAACCACGAAAGATAATGAAAACCAAGGAAGTGTAGAGCATTAATGCTCTTTTGCCTTGCAATTTGATGGATTAGTTACAAACGAGAGGTAAAAAAAACAACTCCAAAAAAGATTTGTGAAAAATTAAACGATCCAGTGATCTAGATCAAAATCTAAGGGATAGGTGGATTAGTAAGGCTTATTATCTTGATTAAAGAGATATGATATAAGATATTTTTTGGAGTAATCCTTAAGAATATCGTAGAGAAATAAAATACACTTAATTGCTTCGATTTAGGCGTCATATTAATTACTTGTAGAAATGGTCTTAATGTAGCTCATTAGAAAAAGGTCTTTATTAATGATTTCTATTAACATAAGCTTATATCCATCTTAGTCCAATAAGTTCGTTGATAATTAACTTAGTGATTGATAGCTTCATCAGCATAAGAGACTTGAAGCTTGTACACTCTCTTCTCAGGTGACTTAGACAAAGCAGGGGAATTGCAGATTTTTGGTAGAGCAGACTTTCCTTTGTAAGTTTTACACACTTTAGCCACAAAATCATCCCTACTCTGCATCCCCAAGAAATCAAAATACCCATATATGAGCCACATTTTTTAATTGATTAAAAAATGTAAATAAATTTAAGAGTATTCATGAAAATTATACGTCATAGAGTGGTTTCCCGTTGAGTGTGACCCATGGTACATATTTATGTTTCGGTTTCAAACTAAATGTCTGGTTTGCATACCCAAGTATGAGCTACAATAAAAACCAAAACAATTGTTATATAACTATATATTTTGAGTATTTTCTCTATATTATATATATGCCTATACCTTTTTAGAGAGATCACCATTGTAACAATCGTTGATGGCTTGCTCACCTCCATATTTCTTAAAACATGATGTTTCCCAATTCTCTGTATCTTGTTCAACGCATCGTATGAACCGGTAATGCAATTTCTGCTTACAAAACCATCACATTTTTATTTCAAATAAAATTCTCTAACCTCTAACAATAAATGCATTTATTAACTACATACCGGATTGGGCCAAGTGTTTATGGCGCAAGCTTCAAGGGCGTTTAGTTTGCATTCCTCTTCACCATGCTTCACAATATTTCCCAACCATATAAATAAATATTAGAACGGATTTTTAGATAGATATACTAGCTAGTGATCTATTCGATCTAATCATATGAAAATGAAAGATTAGATAGTTTTTCAACAAGAAGAGGAAAGAAATTGAAAAGAACCTGGCATGTGACAATCAGATTCTCGGAGACATGGGCGTTACCGAATGGAACGAGCTTAAGATCGGTGATTGTGTGGAGATCGGTGTCAAAGAGTTTAACTAGATCATCGACGATGAAATCTTGACAATAGGGACAAAGAGATTCGTAGTAAAGATTGAGCTTCACTTTGTTTGAATCTCCAGCCACGAGATTGTTGTATGAGAATGTGAACAAGAAGAGGCAAGTTAAGAAGAAGAACACAAGCTTGTTTAAAGAAGAAGAAGAAGCCATTGTAGAAATGTTTTCTTAAGCAAAAAAAAGTTGAGTCTTTTTTAGCAAAGAAAAAAAAAAAAAAATTTCTTACCAAAAAGCTTTTGAGTTTTGTGTATTCTTCTTCTTCACTAGTTCCTTGTGTATACATTTATATACATACCTTTTTGTTTTACCGTCACGGTAATCGCTTTGTTTTGCTAGTTAGTGCCATTTTTCACGTGGGGTCTTTTTTTGACTTTTGTGCCCAAAGATGTTATTATCTACTCATTTCCAAAGTCTGTAGTAAGTGGAGGAGAGTGGAGACACTATTAGTTTTTATCTACCATTCGAGTAGGTATTAATACATTATATATATATACTGAATACATAGTTTAAATATGGAAGAACAGATTCTAAATCGACTTATAAAAATTATAAAGTTTGAGAGTGAATCATTATAGAGTTATAGTTGCTATAGTATAGTACTTCCTCCGTATCAAATTACATGATTTTCTAAAGAATTTTTTCTTTTTCAAATTAGATGATTTTGTTAGTTTCAATACAAAATTAAATGTAATTTTATTTGATTTAACTATTTATTTTCTGCAGTTTGATTTATTATTGGTTGAAGTATATTTAGTTTGATGATAAATGATGTTTTAATTTAAAAAAACTATAACTAAAAAATTTAAATTTTTTTAATTTGTGTAATAAATCCTTAAACATCAGTTATTATAATATAGAAGAAGTAACAAATAAAATACAATTATCTTGATAATAGTAAAATAAAAGTTAGTAGATTCTACATAGCTATCTAAGTTGGTTTGATGCATCTTTCGAATTGCATTATCTGATTAAACTTTAATATTTTTGGAAACAATTTAATTTCAAATAAGGGAAAGTGGATGTCTAGTTTGAACCAAATAGAGCCCCCTATAAATTAAAGTAGTTAGAATACACTCAACCAAACGTTTCATCAAGATATTCTCTAAACAAAATAGAAACAAACAGTTTAAACTAGAGTACAACGCTTCTGATAATAATTAAATTTTGTTACAAGTTAAACACGTGAGCGAGCTAATAATCAGTCAGTTTCATTTTCATTCTATTTTTGAAAAAAAAACTTCAAAATAGAAATGTAATTTTTAATTCGTGGAGAAATCGATGTTTATCTCTCAATATTGAAAATTATAGATTATTAATTTAAAAATTTATTTTTGAGATAAATTATGGAAGTTTTGATATTCGGCCCATAACCCTTTTTAGTTTCTGGAACCAGCCGTTGATAATACTTTTTTATGGCATAACTCATTCCTTCCAAGTCTCAAGTTGAATTGAATTATAATGATCTTGAATATATACTCTGTGAAACGACCCAACACGTAAATTTTAAAAAAAATTTCTTCCGGATTACTATTATCACAAATAGTAATCCTCAACGGGTCAACAACACAACTGCGGAACAATACGAGCAATAACCAATAACAAAATTCAATAATCTCATACTTATTGAACACTAACAATACCAAGTCAATCCCATAGCAACAATCCAAATAAACCATAAACCATAATCCAATTAACAGCACAAGTCAATAACAATCCAACACGTTACAGAATTACTAACACCCTAGCAATTCTACAATAACGAGCAGACAATCGAGTCCCTAGACCATTTCCTCTTCCTCGCCACAACCCCATGATCACACCTTGTCTTTACCTGCATAACATGGTTATACGAGATGCGTGAGTATTATCATAAATACTCAGTGAGACGGTCATCCCATCTACTCGGCTATACACACAGGCATAAGGAAATTGATACAATACCAGGGTGATCACGCAACAATGCAAACAAGAATAAACAGCATAAGTTTTGCCAAAACTGGCCATGTGTCGATCGATACCAGCACAGTGTGTCGATCGACACACCAAAATCCGAATCCTGGAAATTGATGCTGTGTCGATCGACATGAGACACGTGTGTCGATCTACACGACGACCCAGAAGCTGGAAATCGAGCCCATCCTCTCATGGCTCGATTCCAAGCGATTCTCCGGCACAAAACCACTCAATACAACACGAAATACACCAAGGAACAACAATCAAACGCATTCTAATAATCCCTTTACCCAGATAAGCCATAGTCACGCACTCACTTTGGATTTGAAGAGAGAAAAGGAGAAAAACGGATGAAAACGCCAAGAACAAGACCCCAACACCGAGATCTACACACCACCCATGAGAAATCACTCTAAGAACGATCTCCCAAGCCTCCCAGACGAATCTCCTCTCACAAACCTCTCTGGAACTCTCTGGAACTTTCTGAAACTGAAAAACCTCAGAATAATGCGGCCAACCCTTATTTATAGGGAAACCCTAGGGTTTCACCCTAAACCGGGTCGTAAACCGACACTCAAATTGAACCGACCCGGTTCAATTTAACTCGTGTCAATCGACACGACCAAAAATCTACGATTTTGGTTCGCGGTCGTTACAACTCTCCCCTACTAACACGGATTCGACCTCGAATCCTGCGACACCGTCACACTAAGGTCTCCACTACCTGACCAGAACCTGGCCCGCACCATTCGAGATCACACTTGAATCACACCACCCGTCCTACTAAGGCTAACACTCCCGTCCGAAACCCGACTAGCTTCGCTCGGAAACACCCAGAATGCAACGTTTCCTGATCCGAACTAGGTCTGCCCGATTGATCACACAACAATCAAACAAGAACATGTCCGACCCACCGTAGACTCAGACTTAGACCAATTGATCGCGCAACAATCAAACAAGAACATGCACGACCCAAGGCGCTACACATGTGTTTACGAAAATCGTCTGAACCGAGGCTTCAAACACAAGTAAAAACCTTAGACTCGACGCCTACATACACACCCCTGACCCCACCTGGCCAGCACCACTTAGATCACTCCCGATCCCCAAAGCACATCCAGTCTCATACTTACGACCACGCTCAGACGCTAGTGCTCATAACTCATACTCATAACTCATATACATATACACCACACCTACTCGCAGGATCGTCACCCCTTGAGCTACGGCATGCAGGGAACCCACTATCCCCTAGAGAGACCCACAATCCCTCAATGTACATGTAGGGAACCCACCGTCCCCCAGAGAGGCCCACCACCTCTCGAGTATATACAGGGAACCCACTATCTCCTGGAGAGACCCACTATCCCTCAAGTATGCAGGAAACCCACCGTCCCCTGGAGCAATACTCTGAAACATGTATCATAAGCACCTGTCGACCAGAATCGCCTCCGTGGTTCCATCATGACATCCCCTAACCCGGAATATCAACACATCCGTGACCAATCACTAGGTCACCCGAACAACCCAACCACCATGGGTGTTCCCACAGAGTCCCTGGAAAAGATAATCCTAACTCACATAAGACCTCTTTTCCAGACTCTCCCTAGGAAATAGATAGATCCTAACTCACTTAAGACCTCTATTTCCCAGCGTCATCTAGAGAACAGACAAGTCCTAACTCCCATAGGACTTTCATTCCTAGATACCTTAGCACATGGACAAACTCTAACTCGCATAGAACTTCCATTTCTAGCCACTCCTAGAACATGGACAAGCTCTAACTTGCATAGAATTTCAATTCCTAGCCTCACTAGCAAATAGACAGTCCTACTCACTTAGAACTTCTATTTCTAGCTTCCTAGTCGATAGGCAAGTTTTAACTCACATAGAACTTCTATCACTAGACCTCCACATGACCCCACCGGTCATAATAACACACGACCCCACCGGTCATCATAACAAATGACCCCACCGGTCATGACAAAAAACACACGTCTTATAAACACATTTAATAAAAAAAACCCATCTTATTAAATCTCAACAATGTATAATCGTTACAACGTAAACAAAAATTGCATACAACTCATAGCCACATGCTATCCAGAAAACTGAAAACCAGAAAGGCAACTCAAGCTTCCACTTGCTTTTCGAACCACTTCGAGAACCTTGCCTTCATCCTCGCATATGGTTCCCAAGTCTCCTCCTCAACGCCGTCGCAGTCCCACACGACTCTCACCAACGGTATCCTCTTACGGCGCAGAACCTTGACCCTCCTCTCGAGAATACTCACAGGCCTCGAAGTTGGGCTGAAGATCTTCCGGAATCCTAGCCAACACCTCCTCAGACTCATGCAGACACTTCTGCAGCATCGAAACATGGAAGACTTTGTGAAAAGCCTTCATACTCTGAGGTAACTCCAATCGATAAGCTACCGATCCGACCTGCTCCACAACCTTGAACGGACCCATAAACCTCGGACTCAGCTTATTCTCTGAAATGGATAGGATCCCTCAACATCGCTGCCTTGAGATACACCAGATCTCCCAGCTCGAACTCCAGCTCCTTCCTCCTTTTATCAGCATAACTCTTCTGCCGATCCTGAGCCTCCTTCATGTTCAGCCTCAAAACACAGATCTTCTCCGTCGTCTCCTGAACAAAGTCCGCCCCAAACATGCTCCTCTCCCCCACTTGGGTCCAGCATAATGGGGTACGACATGGCCTCCCATACAGAGCCTCATATGGAGCCATCCCGATACTCGCCTGGTAGCTGTTGTTGTATGCAAACTCCACCAGGTTCAGATGATCTGCCCAATGACCAGCGTAGTCCAGCACACACATCCTCAACAAGTCCTCTAACGTCTGAATCGTCCTCTCAGACTGCCCATCCGTCTAAGGATGATACGCTATACTCATATGCACCTTAGTGCTCATCTCAGCTTGGAACACCCTCCAGAACTCGGTCGTAAACCTCGGATCCCTGTCTGACACGATACTAGCTGGTAACCCGTGCAATTTCACTATCTCGCGCACATACTTCTTAGCCAACACTGCTGCTTCGTCGGTCTTCCTGATGGCAAGAAAAATGTGCGGACTTGGTCAGACGATCCACAATCACCCAAATAGCATCATACGTCCGCGACACTGGCAACCCTATCACAAAGTCCATGGTGATCATGTTCCACTTCCACTCCGGAATGGGCAGACTCTGTAACAACCCGCTCGGAACCTGATGCTCAGCCTTCACTAACTGGCACATGTTGCACGCTGCAACCCAGTTAGCGACATCCCTCTTCATTCCGACCCAATGGTAGTACCGCTTCAGATCACTATACATCTTATTCGCTCCCGAATAAATCGACAACATGCTCGCATGAGCCTCTCTCAGGATCTCCTGCCTCAGATCCTTATCCTTGGGTACACAAACCCGCCCGTGCACAAGTATCGTCTTGTTCGCAGAGACCACATGCTCGGAACCTGCAACCCTAGAAGCATCAATCAAATCTTGATTTTTTTCTTGAGCCACTCGAATCCTGCTCAGCAAATCTGCCTGGTTAGCTGCCTCTAACCCCAACGGTTCCTGTAAGATAACGCATAACCTCAAGGTGCCAATCTCACTCGATAACGCCTCCATATCATGCTCTTGAGCCGAATCAACCCTCTTCCTACTCAACGCATCTACAACTAGGTTAGCCTTACCCGGATGGTACCCAATCTCCAGATCGTAATCTGCTACCAACACCATCTAGCGTCTCTGTCTATGGTTCAGCTCTGGCTGAGTAAAGAAGTACTTCAGACTATTGTGGTCTGTAAACACCTGCACCTTCCCACCATAAAGATAAGATCTCCAAATCTTTAAGGCGAAGATCACTGCAACCAACTCCAAATCATGGGTAGGGTAGTTGCACTCGTGCTTCCTCAATTGCCTCGAAGCATATGCAATAACCTTCCCCTGCTGCATCAGTACACATCCCAGACCAACTCCAGAAACGTCTGTATACACCATGTAAGGCTCACCCGGCTCGGGTAACGCCAACACTGGTGTACTCATCAATATCTCCTTTAACTTCTTGAAACTCTCCTTGCAAGCTGAAGACCACACAAAGGAAATATCCTTCCCCGTCAACTTCGTCATCGACTGCGCCATACTCGCAAACCCCTTAACAAACCTCCGATAATAACTCGCCAACCCGAGAAAGCTCCTGATATCAATGGTACTCCTCGGTCTAGGCTAACCTCTGATAGCCTCAATCTTAGCTGGATCTATAGAAACCCCATATGCATACACCACATGGCCAAGAAAACTCATCTCCCGCTGCCAGAAACTGCACTTACTCAACTTCGCATACAGCTTATGCTCCCGCAGCTTCTCCAGAACCAGTCTCAGATGCACTTCGTGCTCCTTAGGATTCCTCGAATACACCAGAATATCATCAATAAAGATGACCACAAACAAATCCAGATACTCCTGGAACACCCTGTTCATCAACCCCATGAACGCTGCTGGCGCATTCGTCAAGCCAAATGGTATCACCACACTGGATCAACCCGCATGATCTCTGAGGTCCACATCTAGTTCTATGCTTATCCACACATTTCCAGACATTCATTGCTCCCAACTCATCAATACACCCCTCATACTCTCAGGAACGCATCACTTGAGCTCTCGGTGCACTATACCACTCACACTCTCAGGACACCCAGTCCGTCGAGCTCTCGGTATCTGCAGGGGAACCACCATCTCTCATTATAACACAAGAAAACCACCATCCCCTAGTGAAATACTACAAAACAGGGGAACCACCATCCCCTCAGGAGAACTAACCATCTCCCTATGAGTTGTTCGGGTATATACTCACACCCTAGAGCAATAAATTCTTAAACGTTGAATAAGCATCTCAGACCAGAGCTGCCTCCTGTGGTCCCAATCATGCTATTCCCGGAAGTCGGCCATACACCCTGATAAACCAACCTCCCTGCCTTTCGCTCGAACACCACTCGGCCCCGACGACAATCCAGATAGACTCTGTACCGATCGAACCAATCCATCCCGAGAATGACGTCGTACAACTCCACCGGACTAATGATCAAATATGCAGGCATCAACTTTCTTGCTACCAGAATATCTACACCACGAGCCCGCCCGTAAGTAGCTAACGACTTCCCCCCAACAACTTTAACCACTCCCGGCTGCTCTATGGGATCGCTCTGGATTCCGCTATTCTCTGCACACTCCGAAGTAATGAATCAATTCGCAACTCCGAAATTAAATAAAATGTGGAACTCACAAACCGCCCACTACTAAGGTCCCTACATAACTCTTATGTGCCTAAGAACCCTAATACTCTAGGACGGACTCACAAATTCCAGAACAGACTAAATTCAATCGCATTAGAATTTAACAAGTCAAGTTCTGAAATTACCCGTGATCGGTCTGGCGCTAGAACCACCCGCCTCCACCGAATTGAACACCTGCGGTGCTGCTGCAATCTGAGCCACCGGCTGCACTGCCGCCACCGCCATCTGCTGCAGTCTAGGACACTTGGGCTTGATATGCCCCGGCTCTCTGCAGTGAAAGCACACCCTCGTATCCCGGGCCTCGACCCGCGTATCCTGAGCCTCAGTCCTCTTCGGACAGCTCGCTACCCAGTGATCCATGCTCCCATACCCGAAGCCTCCTGAACCACCCTGACCTCTCTAACTGGCTCCTGAAGTGCCCTCCCACTTCCTCTTCTGTCCCTGAGCAGGCTTGCCGCCCCTGTTCGCACTCGCCTGCTGCTGTGACTTCCTCTGCTGCTGTACCAGTGGACTAACCACCACAGCCTACTCTCTGAGATCCTCCTCGATCACAGCAGCTGTCTGAACAACCTCTGCCCTC
This sequence comes from Arabis hirsuta, assembly GCA_964056655.1. Taxonomy (NCBI): domain Eukaryota; kingdom Viridiplantae; phylum Streptophyta; class Magnoliopsida; order Brassicales; family Brassicaceae; genus Arabis; species Arabis hirsuta. The sequence goes on from OZ053298.1 coordinate 11,516,626, forward strand.
GTGGCAAATCCGCTCGCTCTACAACGAGTCCTCAGTCCTGGTCGAAGTCCCCTCAGGAACCTCTTCACCTGAGCAAGTTCACCTTCCAGATCTCTACCAGTATGTACCAGAAGTCGCCCGAACTCCTCATCGTACTCCCAGACCAACCGGTCACCGTGAACCAACACCTCCAAGAGATCCAGTGCCTCCGGCGAAAAGTACTTGGCGTTGAACTCCGCCACAAAGTCCTCCCAGGCCATATCCGCCTGAGCCCTCCTAGCCACCACACCTCGCCACCAGAGATGTGCATTACCGTCAAGGTAATGAACCGCTAGGTCCACCCTGTATTCCACTAGACACCTGAGCTACTGGAAATTCTGCTCCAATTTGCTCCTCCACAAGTCCGCTTCCTCAGGCTTGGCACCACCCGAGAAGAATCCGGTGTTAATCCTTAGCATCTGCTCCATCATCCAAAGGTAGGATGGAAGCTCATCCGCAACCGTCACACCGGCTGCACCCTAGCCATACCCGGCTGTACACTAGCCATCTCCCGGCTGTACCCCAGCCACACCCGGCTGAACCCTAGCCATACCCCGCACACCAGCCACACCTGGAGCCTGACCCAGAGCCGACACCCCACCTGGTAACCGCTCCAAAATCAACCGTAGCAGACCCGCCAGACGATTATCCTGGTCCTGTGCAAAACCTGCGGCATCACTCCCACCTGGGCCCACCGCATCACCGGCCACACCGTCTCCCACACTAGCCCTACCAGCCCTCACGCTGGTACTCATGGCCACACCCACAGACTCCTCCTGATACGCCTGCGAATCAGCCACCTGCTCCTGCGTGGTCTTTTGGGCCATACTCGCGGTAGCAAACTCACTCTTAAGTCCCCGCCCGCGCCTATGCCCACAACGACCACCTTGGTCTCCACGACCCTCCACAACCTCTGCCTTCAGTATCTCTAGCCATCTCACGCTGCCCTACCCAGCAGAACACTAAAACTACTAGAAAAACAGAAAGTCAAAAACACATACCGTGGAATCTCATTGAAGGCTCGGAGAAGATGATCTAGGACTCCAAACCCGCATAACAATCAATCAATTAACTCACATAATCCATCAATTGCACCCGCCCTAGAACCATAAGGGCTCTGATACCAAAATGAAACGACCCAACACGTAAATTTAAAAAAAAATTTCTTCCGGATTACTATTATCACAAATAGTAATCCTCAACGGGTCAACAACACAACTGCGGAACAATACGAGCAATAACCAATAAAAAAATTCAATAATCTCATACTTATTGAACACTAACAATACCAAGTCAATCCCATAGCAACAATCCAAATAAACCATAAACCATAATCCAATTAACAGCACAAGTCAATAACAATCCAACACGTTACAGAATTACTAACACCCTAGCAATTCTACAATAACGAGTAGACAATCGAGTCCCTAGACCATCTCCTCTTCCTCGCCACGATCCCACGATCACACCTTGTCTTTTCCTGCATCACATGGTTATACAAGATACGTGAGTATTATCATAAATACTCAATGAGACGGTCATCCCATCTACTCGGCTATACACACATGCATAAGGAAATTGATACAATACCAGGGTGATCACGCAACAAGGCAAACAAGAACAAACAGCACAAGTTTTGCCAAAACTGGCCATGTGTCGATCGACACCAGCACAGTGTGTCGATCGACACCAGCACAGTGTGTCGATCGACACACCAAAATCCGAATCCTGGAAATCGATGTTGTGTCGATCGACACGAGACACGTGTGTCGATCGACACGACGACCCAGAAGCTGGAAATCGAGCCCATCCTCTCATGGCTCGATTCCAAGCGATTCTCCTGCACAAAAACACTCAGTACAACACAAAATACACCAAGGAACAACAATCAAACGCATTCTAACAACCCTTTTACCCAGATAAGCCATAGTCACGCACTCACTTTGGATTTGAAGGGAGAAAAGGAGGAAAACGGATGAAAACGCCAAGAACAAGAGCCCAACACCGAGATCTACACTCCACCCACGAGAAATCACTCCAAGAACGATCTCCAAGCCTCCTAGACGAATCTCCTCTCACAAATCTCTCTGAACTCTCTGGAACATTTTTGGAACTTTCTGAAACTGAAAAACCTCAGAATAATGCGGCCAACCCTTATTTATAGGGAAACCCTAGGGTTTCACCCTAAACCGGGTCGCAAACCGACAATCAAATTGAACCGATCCGGTTCAATTTAACTCGTGTCGATCGACACACCCTACCTTTGTCGATCGACACGACCCAAAATCTACGATTTTGGTTCGCAGTCGTTACACTCTGAAACACCAAACCACCACTTATTTGATTTAATTTTTATTAGCTTAATTGATTATATATTGAAATTGTTGTATTCGAATTTTTTTATAGATTCCTATGTGGAATATAATACTTCCTCTGTATTATATTACTTGATTTTTAAGGTTGTTGCATATAGATTAAGAAATTATTTAATATTTTGTTTTTTCAAAATAAAGTATGTTTTATCATCAATTTTAAAACAATTCAACCAATTAAAAAGTAATCTGCAGAATTTAAACAGTTAAAAACATAAAAAAAAACACAATTAATTTTGAATAAAAAATTGAAAACATCATCTACTATGGAATAATTTTTTTTTTCTAAAACATTGTCTATTATAACACGGAAGGAATATATTTTTCTTGTGCCCATACCCCATATAGAGAATAATTTATGTATCCTGAAATTTTGATGGACTCATTTACTTTTATTGGTAACCATACAAAAACATTATTAAAGGGGGGGGGGGGGGGGGAGGGGGGGGGGGGTAGGGTCTCGGTATCGCATTGAATCTCATATTGGTGAAAATCAATGCTTTTAAAATCGGACTGGTGATCCGCTTTTACAACTGGTTTAGCTATATTTGAGTTTTAATGTTGACCCAACCGGCTATGTCTGTAACGTCCGTGATCATTTATAGACCGAAGACACTAATGATGAACACCTAAACGTCCGATCAGAGGTTTCTGGAACCTATCCAGGTTCCTTAGACAAGAATTCTAGGTATTCATCCCCATCGATTACATCTCAAGGCTTGCCAACCCGAGACATATCCGATGGTTAGTTGTCCGGACAAAGACTGGTATTGAAACAACCCAACTCTTTTTTTTTTTTAAAAGCATCGAATTAGCATTCCCATAAATGCTAACTCTCAACATGCTAAATTCACAACCACATCAAACCAGTGAAACAATAATAACTGAACCAAATAACCCAATCAAACCAATTCAATAACAACTCCATAACTAATCAGTTCAATTCAACAACACCAATTCGCTTCCTTAACATGAAATCAATTCAACAACCAGAATTCACTAGCAACCTATCAATTCTAAACAATGCAATAACGGCAAACAACCGAAAAACTAGATCATCTCTTCTTCTTTGCCTTGATTCCACGATCACACTTTGTCTTTACCTGCATCACATGGCAAAAAGAGATGCGTGAGTATTATCACAAATACTAAGTGAGACGGTCATCCTATCTGCAGGTTATACACACAAGCATAAGCAATGATACAATACCAGGATGAGCAAACAACAACCATACACGACAATCAAACGTGAATAAGTTCAGGAACCTTGTGTCGATCGACACAACCACTAAGTGTCGATCGACACACTGCACTTGTGTCGATCGACACACCACCATGGTGTCGATTGACACAATGCACATTTGTTGATCGACACAAAGCAATTGTGTCGATCGACACGGCATCACAGAAACAAGGAACGAGCCTATCCTCTCATGGCTCGAACTCTATTGTGATCCATCGATCTCCTGCATAAATTCACCAACAAACACACGAAATCCAATCCACACAACCATAAACAATCATATTTTATCGATTCTTTTACCCAGATAAACCTATGGTCACACACTCTCCTCGAAATCAGATTGAAAAGACTATGAAAGCGATATGAACACGAAGAACAAGACCCAACAGCCTTGCCCAGCCTATAACCCTTACGATTTCGTCCTCCTAGACCTGAAATCAGCCACAACAACGATCTCCCTCGCTCAATAGCCTCAAGATCGAGCCTCAATCGATCAATCACCCAAAAATCTCTAATAACTCTCTAACCCTTCTGATTTCTGATAAAAAAAACTCGGCCAAAATGCGTCTCCCACACATTTATATCAAAACCCTAGGGTTTCCTAAACCGGACGCCAAACCGAACGATCAAAAACCAACCTGTCGGTTCAAAATTAACCTGTGTCAATCAACACACCTCCCTTGTGTCGATCGACACAACACCCGACTCGCACTTCTCAAGTCAAAACACATGTGTCGATCGACACACACACCTTGTGTTGATCGATACACCACCAAAAATCCTCTTTTTGGTTCACGGATGTTACAATTCTCCCCAACTAACACGGATTCTTCCTCGAATCACGCAACACTGTCTCACTACGATCACACTCATGTCCAAAACCCGACCATCACCACTCGAGATCACACTCAAATCACCCAACCCGTCCCACTAAGGCTAACACTCCCGTCCAAAACCCGACCAGCTTCGCCCGGAAACACTCAGAATGCAATGTTTCTTGATCCGGACTAGGTCTGCCCGATTGATCGCACAATAATCAAACAAGACCATGCCCGACCAACCGTACACCCGGAATTGGACCACTTGATCGCGCAACAATCCCCAAGAACATGCACGACCAAGACGCGACATATGTTTACCAGGGTCATCTGTATCGAGGTAACAAACGTAAATAAAAACCCTAGACTAGACGTCCACATACCCACTCCTGACCCACCCGGTCAGCACCACCTGAAACCACTCCCGATCCCTGAAGCTTATCCAATCTCATACTTACGACCACGCTCAGACGCTACTACTCATATCTCATACTCATAACTCATACACATATACACCACACCACTTGCATGATCGTCACCCCTTAAGCTACGGTATACAGGGAACCCACTATCCCCTGGAGAGACGCACTATCCCTCAAAGTACATGTAGAGAACCCACCGTCCCCCAGAGAGACCCACTATCTCCTGAGTATATGCAGGGAACCCACTATCCCCTGGAGAAACCCACTATCCCCTTGAGAAATCCTCTATCCCTCAAGTATACAGGAAACCCACCGTCCCCTAGAGCAATACTCTGAAACGTGCATCATAAGCACCTGTAAACCAGAATCGCCTCTGTGGCATCATCATGACATCCCCAACCCAGAATATCATCACATCCATGACCAATCACTAGGTCATCCGAAACAACCCAACCACCATGGGTGTTTCCACAACTCACATAAAACCTCTTTCCAGAGTCTTCCTAAAAAATAAACAGGTTCTAACTCACATAAAACCTCTATTTTCCAGCGTCATCTAGGGAATAGACAAGTCCTAACTCACATAGAACCTCCATCTCCAGATACTCCTCCTAGGACATGGACAAGCTCTAATTCGCATAGATATTCTATTCCTAGCCTCACCAGAAAATAGGCAGTCCTACTCACTTAGAACTTCTATTTCTAGCTCCCTAGCCGATAGACGAGCTCTAACACCCATATAACTTCAATCGCTATACCTACACATGATCCCACCAGTCATCAAAACTCATGACCTACCAGTCCACCATAAGAACCCATGTCTCATAACACATTTAATAAGGAAAACTCATCTTATTAAATATCCAAAAATGTAAATCGTTACAACACTAACCGAAATACATAACAAAACTTAGCCATATGCTATCAAAGAAACTGAAAACCAGAAAAGACAAGCTCAAGCCTCCACTTGCTTCTCGAACCACTTCGAGAACTTTGCCTTCATCCTCGCCTCTGGTTCCCAAGTCTCCTCCTCTACACCGTCACAGTCCCACAAGACTCTCAACAACGGTATCCTCTTCCGGCGCAGCACCTTGACTCTCCTTTCGAGAATCTTCACCAGTCTCGCCTCCAACGTCATGTGGGGCTAAAAATTCTCCGGAATCCTAGCCAACACCTCCTCAGACTCATGCAAACACTTCCGCAGCATCGAAACATGGAAGACCTTATGAAAAGCCTTCATACTCTGAGGTAACTCCAACCGATAAGCTACTGGTCCAACCCGTTCCACAACATTGAACGGACCCATAAACCTAGGACTTAGCTTATTCTCTGAAATGGATCTATTATGACCCCTCAACATCGCTGCCTTGAGATACACCAGATCTCCTAGCCCAAACTCCAGCTCCTTCCTTCTCTTATTAGCATAACTCTTTTGCCGATCCTGAGCCTCCTTCATGTTCAGCCTCAAAATACGGATCTTCTCCATCGTCTCCTGAACAACATCTGCACCAAACATGCTCCTCTCCCCCACTTGAGTCCAGCATAATGGTGTCCGACATGGCCTCCCATACAGAGCCTCATATGGAGCCATACCAATACTCGCCTGATAGCTGTTGTTATACGCAAACTCTACCAGGTTCAGATGATCAACCCAATCACCACCATAATCCAGCACGCACATCCTCACAAATCCTCCAGTGTCTAAATCATCCTCATCCGTCTGAGGATGATACGATGTGCTCATATGCACCTTAGTGGCAAGAAAATATGCTTACTTAGTCAGACGAACCACAATCACCTAAATCGCATCATAGGTCCGTGAAACTGGCAATCCCGTCATAAAATCCATGGTAATCATATTCCACTTCCACTTCGGAATAGGCAAACTCTAAAACGTACCACTCGGAACCTGATGCCTAGCCTTCACCAACTGACACACGTTGCACGCTGCAACCTAGTTAGCTACATCCTTCTTCATCCCGGCCTAGTGATAATACTACTTCAGATCCCGGTATATCTTAGTTGCTCCTGGATGAATCGACAACATACTCAAATGAGCCTTCCTCAGAATCTCCTGCCTCAGATTCGCATCCTTTGGTACACAAACCCGCCCGTTCACCAGTATCGTCCCATTCGTTGAAACCAAATACTCTGAACGTGTAATCTTGGAAGCATCAATCAACCCCTGATCTTCCCCTGAGCTGCCCGAATCCTGCTCAACAAGTCTGCCTGGTTAGCTGCCTCTAACCCCAACGGCTCCTGTGAGATAACGCATAATCTCAAAGTGCTAAGCTCACTCGCTAACTCCTCCAAATCCTGCTCCTGAGCCAAAGTAACCCTCTCCAGACTCAACATGTCTGCAACCAGATTAGCCTTACCCGGATGGTACTGATATACCCTATATTTTATCACTTTTACTATACATTTTACTATGTTTTTTATATATATTAATAAAGCTTTTGGACCAAAAGAGCTAGTTTTCTCGTATATGCAGATTTTAAGGTCTTAACAGGGTTTATCATCAAAAAGATGTAAAATGGAGCAAAGGAGTGTCATCTATGATGCAGCTACTCATCCAAGTCAAAGGAACCAAGCCAAGTCATTTTATCTTGAAGATAATGCACATTCTCAAACTGGACATAACGTATACGCTAGAAGTTCGCTGATGAACGGAGGAAAAAATCACTTGTGAATGTAATAAAACTAGGTATGGAGATATCCCTTTGAGTTAGCTTTCCAATGGAGTTGTAATTTCATCAATTGGAGCTGTACTTTGGAAGATACACCCGAAACACTGAGAACATGTCAAACAGCCTTCGAAGTAAAGTGAGAGCAGAATGGAGTCAAGCACCGGGCCAGCCCATGGGCCAATGATCCAGACCTTTTCCAACCTTCTAGAAGCCTCTAATAATGGTCACGAAGCCTGGCCGTAATTGTGACCGGTATTGCCTCAGTTTCGACTGTTTTAGCCTCTCTAGGAACTCAAGCAGCCGGCCATAACAGCCTAAATCAATACCTGAACATGTATTTCATTTTTCTCTTGTTCTTAATGCATATTTGATTCTAGAAGCCTTTAAGGATAGATTGACTTTGCCCTATTGCGAAGAGATAAGATATAACTCCTTACGCTTAGATAGATCAACGATTTATACTATGTCTATGTGCTTTACTCTTGCTGCTACGTGTTGCAAAACATGTTAGAGTACTAGCTTTGATTTGATTTCTATGCACTTTCTTAATTCTATGTCTTTACATATTTAATCGTTTAGAGTTTTATTCTAGAATTGATTCTTCATCTTTATTTATACTCAAAGCACGAATTGGCTTAGCTACCCAAGGAGTGATCTTAGGTTGATATACTCTCCAAAAGCTTGTTATATCTCCGGACCTAGTATTCGATGAGCTAGACATCTTAACAATTCGATAGGTTAGTTAAGGAGTCTAGTGAACAATCAATCTTTAGCATAAAGCATGTTTTCACATTGTAATAACCTGCGGTAGTTGAGTCTATTAGGGTGCCAAACATAGAAGGTTAGTTACATCACGACAGTGGGATGACCTTACCTTAGTGATATGAGTTCTAGAACAACTAGTATTAAAATCCTAAATCGATTGCTTGTGTTTTGCATATGTTTTGTGAATTGCTTGAATTCTAATCTTAATTGATATCAATCCCTTTACTTTTATTGCTTTGTTATTTGCTTCCATAAAACCCCAAAAACCAAATAATATTTTCCCATAGCTTAATCCGTATCATATAGGTTTATAGTGCATTCATCACTTAGTCCTCAGTGGAACGATCCCTAAGTACTACAATTGTCTTAACTGTGCACTTGCAGTTCCCTAGGGTTATAAATTTAAAACCTAATTGCATATAAACCCTACATCGAAGTTATATGCACATCAAGTTTTTGGCGCCATTGCCGGGGACTTTTGTTTGATTGCCTACAAATTTTTGGTAAACATTAAGTCTAAGTTTTGTTTTTCCTTTTTGATTTTTCTAATTTTTACTTTTTGTTTTTGGTTTTTATCTTTGTGTGTTTCATAGATTCGTCAATGGAGCATCACAATCCAAGGGGAATGGTGAGCCCTTACCCTCGTGAAGAAGTTGGAGATTACATCCCCATGCCTCATGAATTCCATCAACCACCACATTTTCACAACAATCTACAATCCAACCTTGTATCGACCTTGGAAAGCTTATGGAGGAGAAAGTCGCCCTCACCCTCATCACGATCGTCCTCCACCATCGTCACAGTCCCACCACTGTCCCCACTCAAACCTCCGAGAAGACAAAGGAGAAGCCTTGATGTATCGATTCATGGAAGACACCAAACAAATCTTTCGTGAGGTCGATACCAAGATGGACACTTTGATCTCGACTTTTGATGAGAAGTTCGACAACCTTGCTGCTCAAACCCAAGAGAACGCCTTACGCTTAGCCCTCTTTGAAGAAGTACAAAAGAAACATTCCCAAGATCTTCAAGACGATGCGCGAAAACTCCATGGTTTCAATCGTAGTCTTGATAATCTTTGGGAGAATTTTGAAACGGAGACCACAAGCTCTAATGGGAACTTAGAAGAACTTACAACGTGCCTCAATATCACTGCTATGAAAGCCCACGAAGCCGAGAAAGCATTGGAGGAGACCAAAGTTACTCATCAAGAAGCATTCTCTACGATACTTGTTCTTACGGAAGAACAAGCGCAACATGCTCAAGCAATTGAGGATGTTAAATTCTCTTTGGCTGGATGTTTTAATGATCTTATTGGAAAGACAACCGCCCTCAAAGGAGAAGCAATCGGTACCTCCAACCGTGTGAAGAAACTAGATGATCGTTTGAAAAAAATTGAAGAAACGGTGCAAGTTTGCCTTCCTTCGGAGAAAAAAGAAGTCTCGCTCAATGAGCCAAACCAATTTTATGAAGATGGAGAACACGACTTAAGGAGACCTCATTCATATGCTAAAGGAAACTTCAAGTCTTTAGAAGACCTTCCACAATCCTAAAAACCCAAGGAGTCGAGCTATAAGACTTAAAACAAGCGCATTATGGGAGGCAACCCATATCTATGTTTTTGATTTTATTAATTTTCTTATTCTAAGCTTTTAGATTTGATTTTATTTTTCTCAACATTGTTATTCATTATTTTATATATCTAAGAATTTTTCAGGCTTCTACAAAATTTTTAAAAATACAACAAATGTGTTTTTGAGATGAACGATGAAAAGGAGTTAGAACACGACTTGTTCAGTTCGTGGAATGAATGGAGAACTATATCAGCCCGGACGTTTTTGAAATTTGGTATGCACGAAGGAGACAGTCTTATGAAGCTATAGGAAAAAGTAGAACATGATTTGCTATTACGGTTAGCATGTTATGACCGATTGAACAAGACCGTCAAGGAAGGTTACAAAGACATAACTTCAAGCTTTTTCATAATTCAAGCCACAATGAACCAGGCAACAATATCCATACCATTGGAAATATCTCGTTCTCAAGAATCCGTAACTTTTTTCGGATCTTAAATCCGATGTGTATAGACGAAGAAAAAGCTCGACAAAAAATCGCATGGACAGCGATACGTTGCCTCTTAACGCGACACGAGACCATATCGGTTATCTTGTGAAAACAGTATCTGAAAACATATCTTGTGAAACCAAAATAAAACGGTTATTAATACTAGTACAAATACATTCAAAATCGTATATTACTTTGTGTCCCTTGTTTCGATTTCAAGAGTTTAATGGAAACTTTTTTTTTTTAAGGAGTGGTGGTGCAAAAAAAGGAGGTTTAGATTTCCCGCGTCCGGCTCCACGCCCCGCATCGTCTCGACCCGGTCCACACCATCCCGAGATACTGACCCGCGGTACCGACCAAAATTCGGTTCGGTACGCGTCACCCGGTTCCTCCCGTCCGCGTCACGACCATCCCGTGACCTTACTGCGTCGCTCGTCGCCCCGCCTCGTGTCGCGACACACGACCCACGGTCCGTTTCGGTCCCGATTTCGGTCCGCACTCCCGACCGTTATTCCGACCGATACTCAACCGGTTGTGACCGCACCCTGAACGCATCGTGTCCCACCCGATACCGGCCCACACCGCCGACCGGTACCGCGTCCGGTTTTGCCTCATCCCGCGACTCCACATCCACCGACCACCGTCTCGTGCCGTGAACCGCCTTGGACCCGAGCCGCGCCTCGACCATCCTTGCCTCGACTAGCCACCCGACACCTAGACCGGTCTTGGCCATACCGCGTCCCCATCGACCACCACACCATTGGAGTCACTAGCCATGGACCACCGAGCTACCGATTTGAACTACCGCTTCGAATTACCGAGCCGACCACCTAACCGTTTGGTCAAAAGAGGATTTTTCTTTTTTGACTCTTTTAATTATTTTAGAACCATTTTTCACACATAATTTTTAAAAACTAATTTATTTTTGCATAAACATGAATTATTTTTCCATAAATTATCTATTTTTAATTAAATTATTAAGAGTATTATTTGATTCATGAATTTTTGCATTAGAAACTAAAATATTGGTTAGATTTAAATTGTTCTAAACATGATTTTCACATCTTGACATATTCATTGATTTCACTTAGATTGATAGTTTTTAACATTTTGGATTCATTATTTTGATCTCTTTTTGTTTAATATCTATTTTTCCTTTCATTGGATTTGAAATTCAATACAATTGTATTGAGGAATAAGATCCAAGATGAATTTAACGAGTGTTACAAGTGTTTTTGCAAGGAAATATTGCTCTTAAACAGAATTTCCAAGAGATTCCATTGTGGACGCACAATTCAATCGTCTTAAGCATTATTCACCATTCAAAAGAGATGTGATAGAAAGAGAAGACACTGAAAATACAAAGCATGGTTTCGATTCATACGGGATACCAAATGCTCAACAACAACGAAGATTTAGGATTGATCGCGACAACCTAAGATTTTTGCCGAACATATCTTCGCTCACCGGTACTATCATTCTAATCTCTATTTTTTTTATTCTTCTTTTCAAATAATTTTCATCATTACTCCTTTAATTTGATTTAATTTTACACCGGAGACGGTGTAAGTTAAGTTTGGGGGGATTGTTGTTACTAACACGTTTGTTAGTGTTTGGTTTTTATGTTTTTAAAAGGATTTTTCAAAATTTATTTTCAAATAAAAAAACTCGTTTTTATTAAAAAAACAATAAGATAGGAATTATGACATTTTCTAGGATTGACGTTTCGATTTTGAAGACTATGTAACCATTGTTGCAGGGTTTGTTCATGACAATCGATTCAGAAACCTCATGATAGAACTTTCGTATAGAAAATTTCTACTTGCAAGTGTTTTGATGGATATGATTTTGACTCTATATTTGGACTACTAATATGGTTTTTGAATATTTCTTATTAAGAATGATAGATCAAGGAAACGAATCACACATTCATGACATCTTATCCTCTTTTACCACTCTTTGTTGTCATGAATGGCCAGCTCATCTTTAGTTGGTACCCTACCTAAACACCATTTACCTTCTTTCAGACCTCATGCATTCTCTTTTAGTTTCATACTTGCAGATATGTGCAAAAACGTCGGAGAGAAAGGATCGACGAAATTTTCCAATCAATAGAGATCGACGATTTGGTATAGAATGGAGGAGTACAAAGAACGAATTCCCCCTTTCAAAAAGAAAAAAAAAATAAAAATAAATAAATAAATAAAGAAAAAGAAAAAGAAAAAAAATCTAAGGGAAAGGAAAACGGTTGTCTAAGAGTCTTATGGCCAAAGGATACCCAAGGAATGTCATCATACAAAAGAGACGAGTTAAGGAGATTTCAAGTGATTCCCGGAGAAAAATCTAAGTCTGGGGGAGAAAGACGTGAAGAAGTGGTTGGGAAATTGTGGACATCAATACGTCCATTCTCTCTTGCAATTTTGCATAATATCTTGCGCCCGGAGTCTATGGTAACCCTAAATAGTTTTAACCTCACCACTAAAATCAGCCTTTCCCAATACTTAGCCCGTCTTCCTTGAATGATGTTCTTGATGAGAAGTTTTCATTAAGTCTAAGAGAGTAGAAAGAGTCAATTGATTTGAAGTTGAGATTTTTGCAGGGACAGAGATTTAGAGTACGAACATGTTGCAAATTCGTGATGGAAGAAGATGACAACGTCTATGAGCTAATCTTGTTTCATGTGGATTACAGGTTTAGAATTTGATGCAACGATCCAAAGGATATGTGAGTTCCTCCGAATTTCAAATCTCTTCTCAATTCTTGACGATTGTTTGCTTGAGGACAAGCAAAAGATAAGTCTAGTAGAGTTGGTATACCCTATATTTTACCACTTTTACTATATATTTTACTATGGTTTTTATATATATTAATAAAGATTTTGGACCAAAAGAGGTAGTTTGCCTTCCTTCGGAGAAAATAGAAGTGTCGATCAATGAGCCAAACCAATTCAATGAAGATGGAGAACACAACTTAAGGAGACCTCATTCATATTCTAAAGGCAACCTCAAGCCTTTAGAAGACATTCCACAATCCTAAAAACCCAAGGAGTCGAGTTATAAGACTTAAAACAAGCGCTTTATGGGAGGCAACCTATATCTATGTTTTTGATTTTATTAATTTGCTTATTCTAAGTTTTTAGATTTGATTTTATTTTTCTCAACATTGTTATTCATTATTTTTATATATCTATGAATTTTTCAGGCTTTTACAAAATTTTTAAAAATACAACAAATGTATTTTTGAGATGAACGATGAAAAGAAGATAGAACACGACTTGTTCAGTTCATGGAATGAATGGAGCAATATATCAGCCTGGACGTTTTTGAAATTTGGTATGCACGAAGGAGACAGTCTTATGAAGCTATAGGAAAAAGCATAACATGATTTGCTATTACGGTTAGCAAGTTATGACCGATTGAACAAGACTGTTAAGGAAGATTACGAAGATACAACTTCAAGCTTTTTAATAGTTCAAGCCATGATGAACCAAGCAACAATATCCATACCAGTGGAAAGATCTCGTTCTCAAGAATCCGTAGTATTTTTTGGATTTCAAATCCGATGTGTATAGACAAAGAAAAATCTTGAGGAAAAATCGCATGGACCGCGACACGATGCCTCTTACCGCGACACGAGACCATATCAGACAGAATATCGGGCCGCGTCCTTGACCGGTACCGCGTTCAATCCGTCCCGTGACACGAGTGACCAAATACCGGTCACACATATCGGTCGGATTTCATGACCGATATACGACACGATATGCCCCGTCCCGCGACACGACCATCCTTCCCGCGACAAGACGAAACCTTCCCGTTACACGGCAAATCCTTACCGCGACACGATGCCCCGCCCCACCAGTCCAATATCGGACATGTGTATCGGTCCACTCACCCGACCGGTATTCGAAACCGCTTACCCCGACCGCGATCATCCTTACCACAACCCGTGCGTCATCTCGACCCGGTCCACACTGTCCCGCATCCTTCCAGCGATACCGACCCACGGTACCGACCAAAATTCGGTGTGGTACGCGTAACCCAGTCCCTCACGTCCGCGTCTCGACCATCCCGTGACCTTACCGCGTCCCTCGTCGCCCCGCCTCGTGTCGCAACACACGACCCACGATCCGTTTCGGTCCTGATTTCGGCCCGCACACCCGACCGTTATTCCGACCGATACTCGACCGGTTGTGACCGCACCACGAACGCGTCGCGTCCTACCCGATACCGGCCCACACCGCCGACCGGTACCGCGTCCGGTTTTGCCTCGTCCCGCGACTCCACATTCACCGACCACCGTCTCGTGCCGTGAACCGCCTTGGCATCCTTCCAGCGATACCGACCCACGGTACCGACCAAAATTTGGTGTGGTACGCGTAACCCAGTCCCTCACGTCCGCGTCTCGACCATCCCGTGACCTTACCGCGTCCCTCGTCGCCCCGCCTCGTGTCGCAACACACGACCCACGATCCGTTTCGGTCCTGATTTCGGCCCACACACCCGACCGTTATTCCGACCTATACTCGACCGGTTGTGACCACACCACGAACGCGTCGCGTCCTACCCGATACTGGCCCACACCGCCGACCGGTACCGCGTCCGGTTTTGCCTCGTCCCGCGACTCCACATTCACCGACCACCGTCTCGTGCCGTGAACCGCCTTGGACCCGAGCCGCGCCTCGACCATCCTTGCCGCGACTAGCCACCCGACACCTAGACTGGTCTTGGCCATACCGCATCCCCATCGACCACCACACCATTGGAGTCACAAGCCATGGACCACCGAGCTACCGATTCGAACCACCGCTTCGAATCACCGAGCCAACCACCTAACCGTTTGGTCAAAAGAGGTTAATTTTTCTTTTTTCACTCTTTTAATTATTTTAAAACCATTTTTCAAACATAATTTTTAAGAATCAATTTATTTTTGCATAAACATGAATTATTTTTCCATAAATTATCTATTTTTAATTAAATTATTAAGGTTATTATTTGATTCATGAATTTTTGCATTAGAAATTAAAATATTGGTTAGATTTAAATGGTTTTAAACATGATTTTCACATCTTGACATATTCATTGATTTGACTTATATTGATAGTTTTTAACATTTTGGATTCATTATTTTGATCTCTTTTTGTTTAATATCTATTTTTCCTTCCCTTGGATTTGGAATTCATTACAATTGTATTGAGCACTAAGATCCAGGATGAATTTAACGAGTGATTACAAGTGTTTTTGCAAGGATATGTTGCTCTTAAACAGGAATTCCAAGAGATTCCATTGTGGACGCACAATTCAATCGTCTTAAGCATTATCAACCATTCAAAAGAGATGTGATAGAAAGAGAAGGCATTGGAAATACAAAGCATGGTTTCGATTCATACGTGATACCAAATGCTCAACAACAATGAAAATTTAAGATTGACCGCGACAACCTAAGATTTTTGCCG
Organism: Arabis hirsuta; assembly: GCA_964056655.1. NCBI lineage: Eukaryota > Viridiplantae > Streptophyta > Magnoliopsida > Brassicales > Brassicaceae > Arabis > Arabis hirsuta. The sequence continues at coordinate 11,532,473 of OZ053298.1, forward strand.
AACATATCTTCGCTCACCGGTACTATCATTCTAATCTCTATCTTTTTTATTCTTCTTTTCAAATAATTTTCATCATTACTCCCTTAATTTGATTTAATTGTACACCGGGGACGGTGTAAGTTAAGTCTGGGGGGATTGTTGTTACCAACACGTTTGTTAGTGTTTGGTTTTTATGTTTTTAAAAGGATTTTTCAAAATTTATTTTCAAATAATAAAATTGTTTTTATTAAAAAAAAGAATAAGATAGGAATTATGACACTTTTCTAGGATTGACATTTCGATTTTGAAGACTATGTAACCATTGTTGCAGGGTTTGTTCATGACAATCGATTCAGAAACCTCATGCTGGAACTTTCGTCCTAGAAATTTTCTACTTGCAAATGTTTTGATGGATATGATTTTGACTCTATATTTGGACTACTAATATGGTTTTTGATGATTTCTTATTAAGAATGTTAGATCAAGGAAACGAATCACACATTCATGACATCTTATCCTCTTTTACCACTGTTTGTTGTCATGAATAGCAGCTCATCTTTAGTTGATACCCTACCTAAAAACCATTTACCTTCTTTCAGACCGCATGCATTCTCTTTTAGTTTCATACTTGCAGATATGTGCAAAAACGTCGGAGAGAAAAGGATCGATGCAATTTTCCAATCACTAGAGATGCGACGATTTGGTAGAGAATGGTGGAGTACAAAGAACGAATTACAAAGAGCTTGGCCGTTCCTTGGATGCTTAAAACATGGTAACAATTCGTGGCTATACTTGACTTATATCAAAGAGATACCGTTTTCCCCTTTTCAAAAAGAAAAAAAATAATAAATAAATAAATAAATAAAGAAAAAGAAAAAGAAAAGAAAAGAAAAAGAAAAAAAATCTAAGGGAAAGAAAAACAGTTGTCTAAAAGTCTTATGGCCAAATGATACCCAAGGAATGTCATGATACAAAAGAAGAGACGAGTTAAGGAGATTTCAATTGATTCCCGAAGAAAAATCTAAGTCTGGGGGAGAAAGACGTGAAGAAGTAGTTGGGAAATTGTGGACATCAATAGGTCTATTCTCTCTTGCGATTTTGCATAATATCTCGCGTCCGGAGTCTATGGTAACCCTAAACACTTTTAACCTCACCACTAAAATCAGACTTTCCCAATACCTAGCCCATCTTCCTTGAATGATGTTCTTGATGAGAAGTTTTCATTAAGTCTAAGAGAGTAGAAAGAGTCAATTGATTTGAAGTTAAGCTTTTTGCAGTGACAAAGATTTAGAGTACAGACATGTTGTGAATTCGTGATGGAAGAAGATGACAACGTCTATGAGCTAATCTTGTTTCATGTGGATTAGAGGTTTAGAATTTGATGCAACGATCCAAAGGATATGTGAGTTCCTTCGAATTTCAAACCTCTTCTCAATTCTTGACGATTGTTTGCTTGAGGACAAGCAAAAGATAAGTCTGGGAGAGTTGATATACCCTATATTTTACCACTTTTACTATACATTTTACTATGGTTTTTATATATATTAATAAAGCTTTTGGACCAAAAGAGGTAGTTTTCTCGTATATGTAGATTTTAGGGTCTTAACAGGTTTTATCATCAAAAATATATAAAATGGAGAAAAAGGAGTGTCATCTATGATGCAGCTACTCATCCAAGTCAAAGGAACCAAGCCAAGTCATTTTATCTTGAAGATAATGCACATTCTCAAACTGGATAGAACGTATACGCCAGAAGTTCGCTGATAAATAGAGGATCAAATCAATTGTGAATTTAATAAAACTTGGTATGGAGATAGCCCTTTGAGTTAGTTTTCCAATGGAGTTGTAATTTCATCAATTGGAGCTGTACTTTGGATGACACACCCGAAACACAGAGGACATGTCAAACTGCCTTCGAAGTAAAGTGAGTGCAGAATGGAGTCAAGCACCGGGCCAGCCCATGGGCCGATGATCTAAACCTTTGCCGACCTTCTAGAAGTCCCATAGAAGCCTCTAATAATGTTCACGAAGCCTGACCGTTATTGTGACCGGTATTGCCTCAGTTTCGACCAAAAAGTCATTTTTGCCCGAAGAAACCCTAGCCGACTTAAGCCTCCTTAAACCCATATATATACTTGCTTTTAGCCTCTCTAAGAACTCGAGCAGCCGGCCATAACAGCCTAAATCAATACCTAAACATGTATTTCGTTTTTCTCTTATTTTTAATGCATATTTGATTCTAGAAGCCTTTAATGATAGATTGACTTTACTCTATTGCGAAGAGATGAGATCTAACTCCTTACGCTTAGATAGATCAACGATTTATACTATGTCAATGTGCTTTACTCTTGCTGCTACGTGTTGCAAAACATGTTAGAGTACTAGCTTTGATTTGATTTATGTGCACTTTCTTAATTCTATTTCTTTACATATTTAATCGTTTAGAGTTTTATTCTAGAATTGATTCTTCATCTTTATTTATACTCAAAGCACGAATTGACTTAGCTATCCAAGGAGTGATCTTAGGTTGATATACTCTCCAAAAGCTTGTTATATCTCCGGATCTAGTATTCGATGAGCTAGGCATCTTAACAATTCGATAGGTTAGTTAAGGAGTCTAATGAACAATCAATCTTGAGCATAAAGCATGTTTTCACATTGTAATAACCTGCGGTAGTTGAGTCTATTAGGGTGCAAAACGTAGAAGGTTAGTTACATCACGACAGTGGGATGACCTTACCTTAGTGATATGAGTTCTAGAACAACTAGTATTAAAATCCTAAATCGATTGCTTGTGTTTTGCATATGTTTTGTGAATTGCTTGAATTCTAATCTTAATTGATATCTATCCCTTTACTTTTATTGCTTTGTTATTTGCTTCCATAAAACCCCAAAAACCAAATAATATTTTCCCTTAGCTTAATCTGAATCATATAAGTTTGTAGTGCATTCATCACTTAGTCCTCAGTGGAATGACCCCTAAATACTACAATTGTCTTAACTGTGCACTTGCAGTTCCCTAGGGTTATAAATTTAAAACCTAATTGCATATAAACCCTACATCGAAGTTATATGCACATCAGGTACCAAATCTCCAGATCATAATCCGCCACCAACTCCATCCAACGCCTCTTTCTCTGGTTCAGCTCTGGCTGAGTGAAGAAGTACTTCAGGCACTTATGGTCTGTGAACACCTGCACCTTTCCGCCATAAAAATAAGATCGCCAAATCTTTAACGCGAAAATCACAGCCGCCAACTCCAAGTCGCGAATAGGGTAGTTGCACTCGTATTTCCTCAACTGCCTCGAAGCAATAGCAATTACCTTCCCTTGCTGCATCAGCACACAACCCTGACCAACTCCCGAAGCATCCGTATACACCACATAAGGCTCGCCCGAATCAGGCAATGTCAACACTGGTGTTCTAGTCAGCATCTCCTTCAGCTTCCCGAAACTCTCCTTGCAAGCTGAGGACCACACAAAAAGGATATCCTTCCCCGTCAACTTTGTCATTGCCTACGTTATACTCGCAAAACCCTTGACGAATCTCCAATAATAAACCGCTAAATCGAGAAAACTCCTAATCTCCGTGGCATTCCTTGGTCTAGGCCACTCCTTGATAGCCTCAATCTTAGCCGGATCCACAGACACTCCCTCTGCAGACACCACATGGCCAAGAAAACCCATCTCGCGCTGCCAGAAACTGCACTTGCTCAGCTTAGCATACAGCTTCTGCTCCCGCAACTTCTCCAACACCAACCTCAGGTGAACCTCGCGCTCTTCCGGACTCCTTGAATAAACCAAGATATCATCAATGAAGATGATCATGAACTCATCCAAGTACTCCTGGAACACCCCGTTCTTCAATCTCATGAATGTTGCTGGCGCATTCGTCAACCCGAAAGGCATCACCACGAACTCATAATGCCCATACCTCGTCCTGAAGGCAGTCTTCCTAATAACCGCCTCATCAATCGGTATTTGATAGTATCCCGAAGCGAAGTCAATCTTGAAGAACCAAGTAGCTCCTTGCAACTCATCAATCCACGGCACAGGGTACCTATTCTTCACAGTAACTCAGTTAAGTCCCTGGTAATTGATGCACAGCCAGAAACTCCCATTCTTCTTCATAAAAAACACCGGCGCTCCCCACGGTGAAATACTAGGCCGGATGAAACCCTTCCCTAATAGACCATCCAGCTGCTTTTTCAGCTCTGCCATCTCCGCTGGATCCATACGGTAAGGCGCCTTGGATATAGGAGTCGTCCCTGGCACCAGCTCAATCGTAAATGGGTCTCACCACGACGGCGGTAATCCCTACAACGACTGGAAAACATCCTGGGAATCCTGAACAACCCGAATATCCCCAACTGCGACCTCTCTAACAGTCTCTGGCATCGCTATCGTTGCCAGATACGCCTCACAGCCCTTCTCAATCAGCTGCTCGGCCTGTATCGCTGAAATCACGAGAATTCTGGAAGTCGGTCTCACACCCTGATAAACCAAACTCCTCGCCTCGCGCTCAAACACGACTCGTCCCCGATGATAATCCAGATGAATTCAGTACCGATCTAACCAATCCATCCCCAGAAGGACGTCGTACAGTTCCACCGGACTAATAATCAGATCTGTTGGCATCAACTCTCCCGCCACTAGTACGTCCACACCTCGATCCCGCCCCAAAGTAGCTAGAGACTTCCCTCCAGCAACTCTAACTACTCCCGGCTGCTCTCTGGAATCGCTCTGGATCCCGCTACTCTCCGTACACTCCGGAGTAATGAAGCAATTCGTAGCTCCGGAATCAAACAGGACATGGGACTCATACCCGCCCACTACTAAGGTCCCTGAACAAATCCATGTGCCTAAGAACCCTAACATTCTATCACATATTCACAAATTCCAAAACAGACAAATAAAAATCAAACACTAGAAATTAACAAGTCAAGTTCTGAAATTTACCAGTGATTGGTCTAGCATTAGAGCCCCCTGCCTCCACCGAAGTGAACACTCACGGTGTCGCTGCAATCTGCTGTAACGGCTAAACCACTGCCACTGCCATATGCTACAGCTTAGGACACCTAGGCTTAATATGCCCCAGCTCCTACAGTTAAAGCACACCTGTGCTGCCGAGCCTCTCTCCTCTTTGGACAGTCCGCCACCTTGTGATCCATGCTTCCACACCCGTAGCATCCTAGACCACCATTCCCTCTCTGACTCGGCCCTGAAGTGCTCTCCCACTTTCTCTTATGTCCGTGCGCAGGTTTGCCACCCCTGCTCAGACCCACCTGCTGCTGCGACCTCCTCTGCTGCTGAACCGGTGGACTCACCACCACAGCCTGCTCCCTGAGGTTCTCCTCTATCGCAGCAGCCGTCTCCACAAACTCCACCCTCGTGGCGAACCTACTCGCCCTGCAGTGAATCCTCAAATCAGCTTGAAGTCCCCTCAAGAACCTCTTCATCTGGGCTTGCTCGCCCTCCATATCTCTACTAGCATAAAATAAGAGCCGAACAAACTCCTCATCGAACTCCCGAACCGACAGGTCACCCTGAGCCAACTCCAAGAATCGCAACTCAAAGCGATCCACCGCCTCCTGCGGAAAGTACTTGCCGTTGAACTCAGCCAAAAAATCCTCCCAAGCCATACCCGCCTGAGCCCTCCTAGACGTCACACCTCGCCACCAAAGATGTGCATCACCATCTAGATAGTGAACCACCAAGTCCACCCGATATCCCTCTAGACACCTGAGAGATTGGAAATTACGCTCCAACCTACTCCTCCACAAATCCGCCTCTTCAGGCTTGGCACCGCCCGAGAAAAACCCAGTGCCAATCCTCTACATCTGCTCCATCATCCTCAGGTAGGATGGAAGCTCTACCGCAGCCGCCACACCTGGCTACACACCAGCCACACCCGGCTGCGCACCAGCCCCAACCAGTTGAACTCCCGGAGCCTGACCCTGAGCCGGCACCCCACCTGGTAATCGCTCCAGAATCATCTGTAGCAGACCCGCTAGACAATCCTCACGATCATGGGCAACACCCGCGTCGGCACCCCTACCTGGGCCCGCCGCACCGCTGGCCACACTTTGACCCCCACTAGGCCCACCAGCACTCAAACCGACACTCGCAGTGCCTACGCCCACGGACTCCTGAAGCGTCTTCGACTCTGATACATGCTCCAGCATGGTCTTCTTGGCCACACTCGCGGCAGCAAACTCTCTCTCGAGCCCCCACCCGCGTCCTCGCCCGTGACCATCTCGGCCCCCACGGCCACCTCAACCTCTGCCTCTAGCACCTCTAGCCATCTCACACTGCACTACCAAACAGCAGACTAAGCATACTAGAAACCAAAAGTCAAATAACACATACCGTGGAATCTCATTGAACGCTCGTAGAAGATGATCTAGGACTCAAAACCCACACAGCAGTCAATTGACTAACTCACATAATAAATCAATTTAGCACACGCATTTGACTACACACTCAATCAACTACGTTCTCCTGCCCTAGAACCATAAAGGCTCTGATACCAAACTGAAATAACCCAACCCGTTTTTTTTTTTAAATAGCATCGAATTAGCATTCCCATAAATGCTAACTCTCAACATGTTAAATTCACAACCACAACAAACCAGCGAAACAATAAGAACTAAACCAAATAACCCAACCAAACCAATTCAATAACAACTTCATAACTAATCAGTTTAATTCAACAACACCAATTCGCTTCCTTAACATGAAATCAATTCAACAACCAGAATTCACTAGCAACCTAGCAATTCTAAACTATGCAACAACGGCAAACAACCGAGAGACTAGATTATCTCCTCTTCCTTGCCTTGATTCCACGATCACACTTTGTCTTTACCTGCATCATATGGCAAAAAGAGATGCGTGAGTATTATCACAAATACTTAGTGAGACGGTCATCCCGTCTACAGGTTATACACACAGGCATAAGCAATGATACAATACCAGGATGAGCAACCAACAAGCATACACGACAATCAAACATGAACTAGTTCATGAACCTTGTGTTGATCGACACAACCACTAGGTGTCGATTGACACACTACACTTATGTCGATCGACACACCGCACTTATGTCGATCGACACACCACCATGGTGTCGATCGACACGATGCACATGTGTCGATCGACACAAAGCAATTGTATCGATCGACACGGTATCACAGAAACAAAGAACGAGCCTATCCTCTCATGGCTCGATCCCTATTGCGATCCATCGATCTCCTGCACGAAATCACCAAAAACACACACAAAATCTAATCTACACAACTGCAAACAACCATATTTTATCGATTCCTTTACCCAGATAAACCTACGGTCACACACTTACCTCAAAATCGGATTGAAAAGACTATGAAAGCAATATAAACACGAAGAACAAGACCCAACAGCCTCGCCCAGCCTATAACCCTTCGGATTTCGTCTTCATAGACCCGAAATCAGCCACAACAACGATCCACCTCACTCAATAGCCTCAAGAACGAGCCTCAATCGATCAATCACCCAAAAATCTCTAATAACTCTCTAACCCTTCTAATTTCTGATAAAAAAAACTCGGCCAAAACGCGTCTCCCACACATTTATATCGAAACCCTAGGGTTTCCTAAACCGGACGCCAAAACCGAATGATCAAAAACCAACCTGTCGGTTCAAAATTAACCTGTGTCGATCGATACACCTCCCCTGTGTCGATCGACACAACACCTGACTCGAACTTCTCAAGTCAAAACACATGTGTCGATCGACACACCACCAAAAAACTTTTTTTTTGTTCACGGGTGTTATAGGTATCACATGAAACCCGAATTTATTCAAACTCATTTTTTTTTTATATTTATACTTAAGCTTTGAATGTGTTACTAAGAAATATACAATGATGAGTCTATTACTCCAAAAAAAGTATGTACATAATAAACATTATTCATTTACAAAAGGCAAAGAAATCTATCTTTGGTTTCCTAACGTTCCTTTGGCTCCTGCTGGTCTACCCGCTAATGGTCACCTGCAACACAAGTAGAGTCGTGAGCACTAATTGCTTAGTGAGTCGGGGTTTCCCCTAACATTCAATAATAAATTCCCAACCAAACCCAAAATAACAATCACAAGCAGGCATGCAAATCTAGTCGATAAATGTGATGTGCTATGCAATAACAAAGTATTTCAGTAAGGCCTTCCGCGTAGACCGGTTCCCTTCACGTTCAATCACAAGGTATTTTCAGCACGAAGCCACAAAGGCTAAAGACTTCAGATCCTTCACCATTCCAATGGCCTTATATGAATAAGGATTTGCACCGGAAATTCTGCATCGTCATGCAGTACATGGCCATATGCTGCAATCCCGTCTTTCTGTGTCTTCGTGTACTTATACTAGTACTCAACGTACTAGCCAAGCCACGACCTAAAGGGAACGTCTTACCGCGATCATAATTTATAAGTTTTACAAAATATTAAGTTGTATATTCTCATAAATATGCATCAACGTTTTACGTAATATTTTTCACATGCTAAAGGTTTTAAACAATACTTAGCAACTCTATCAATCACGCAGCCATGAACCTCACTTGATTATTGTTGGGGTCGGATTTCACCCGCTCGACGTTAAAGTCCAGAACCATGCGCGCGGCACGCAGATAAGCTGACACATTAACGTACAAAATGTATGTTATCTCCTAAGTTATCTCCCAACAAGAAGACGAAGCAACTCTCCTCTCTATAGTCTTCTCCGTCCAAGAAGGGAGCCTTCTGAGTCCTCTCTACTCATAGCAATGTCAGAGAAGTCACAGTGGCGGCGATGTCTCCTGGCCAGAGATGTCTCTCTGGCGGCAACGTCGCGCTGCTAGCAATGTCATGTTGTCGGAGATGTCTCTCTGCCAGCGATGTCTCCGTGCCAGAGATGTCTCTCTGACAGCAACATCGCGCTGCCAGCAATGTCATGCTGTCGGAGATGTCTCTTTGCTTGTGACGTCTTCCCGCCACATATGTCCTGTCGCCAGCAATGACATTGGCCACCGAAGACCAGAAGGCCCTACGCGGTAAAAGTCCAGTCCGACTACAAAGCCCACTGCGATGCGGCCGACATAAAGAAAAGGGAATCTGTGAAGACTTAGGAAAAGGAAGTTATCTCTTAGGAAAGGACTTAGCCGACTTAGGAGATTATATATATTGATGTATAAACCCTCGAAAGAGGTATCTACAACTTTGCTTACAAACACTTTCACAGCAATAATATACATCTCTTGGCTCATCGTTTTCGTAGCTTCGCATAGAAATCTCTGTTTTCCTCTCGAAACCCTTACAAATCTAATTGTGCTAGACTCAACTCCCACAATTTGGCACCGTCTAAAGGGAATCCTGAGGATTTCTTACACCAAAAAGCTACGTTACACACTAGATCTGAGAAGATGAGTAACGAAGAGAACAAATCAAGCAGCAGCGGTGAAGAGTCCTCGTCTCACAGAACCATCCGAGAAGAAGAAAACTCAGTCGAAGCCCCTGCTACCAACGTCGCTGCAAACCCAGCAGAGATAACCGAGGTCAAACAGATGTTGTAGACGCTTCTCAAACAATCCTTGGAACAGAAGAAGTTCAACGAAGCAACTACGAACGAGCTGAAGGCTCTTTCGCGAAGGAACGGTGAGAGACCCGATACCACAAGATCCAGAAGTCGCTTCGACCCACATCACCTCAACTTCTCAACACCTCGCTCCGCTCGAAGGAATCCTGGTGACCTGCCGCCACCACCGCTACGAGGGAAATCAGACGAAACTCCTGAATGTTTCGTGGAGACCTCGGACGAAGATCAACCAGCTCTACGAAGACGTGTGCGAACACACGCCTCAGCTTACAGCCCGCGAGAAGCGCGCACGTCGGACAGTCGGAGCGCATCGTCCTACTCCCTGACGGAGACTGCACGAGACACTTCGAGGCGCGATGACCACCTCGGCGCTCGCGATGAAGAAGGACTTTCCGTAGCAGAGCTATATCAAGAGCATAGGGTGCTGCAACGTCCTCAAAATGGGGAGGTCGCCTAGTTGAAAGCTCAGATGGAGCGGGTTATCTCTGACTTAAAGACAACCCAATTGCAGATGTACCACAGCGTTGGGAATGCTCCTGGAGTTGCCCATGTGCTCGAGAAGGCACGAAACACTCCTTTCGCCGAGCGGATCGCGAAGACTAAAATCTCAGATCCCGAAAGAATCAAGCTACCAATCTATGAAGGAACCACTGATCCTGCAAACCATCTGATGGAGTTCGAAGTGGCTCTGGGGAAAGCAAACTTTAGAGAAGCCGAAAGGGACATCGGCTACTGCAAGCTGTTTGTGGAAAGCCTCAAAGGGCCTGCCCTTCAATGGTTCTACAAGCTGGAGAAGAACTCAGTTCACACCTTTCACCATCTCTCACAGATGTTTGTACAACACTACAACATCTTTGCGAAGTGAAAGATCTACGACGCGGAGTTGTGGACTAATCGGCAAGGCGAGAATGAGAGTTTACGGTCTTTCATGACAAGTTTCAAAAATACGCTATCAAAGGTTGACAGCATCAGTAACACGTCCGCACTAGAAGCTCTGAGAGGAGCGCTCCGATGCCCGTCACCGTTTTGGCACGAGTTGACTATCAACCCGCCGATGACTATTCAGGACGCCTTTCACCGTGCTACAGACTTCGCTCAGAGCGAAGAGGAAGTCCGGGCTAAAGGGGGCAGAAAAACCAAACAGGCGAGCGAACCCGCTCAGGCTGCGAACCCAGCTACATCAAAGAAAGGCAATTGCAACTTTATCCAGCATGAAGGGGCAGCCACAGGAGCTCAGAATTTTCAAGTGGAGTCATCGGGTTACGGACGAGGTCAAGGCCGTGGGAATTTTCAAATCGCAGACACCAACGCCGAAATGACAATTCAGGAAGCGAGAACCCGCGTGATACCATCTACGTAATAATGGGGGATCGCAATACTGTGCTGATAACGTCCTTGCAATCAAAGCATACCAGCGACGCGCCGAGGTATGTGCTAATATATCCATGCCAGCGAAGTCTAAACTTCCCAGCGATCCTATTACCTTCGACGAATGAGATGCCGAGGGGCTTGACCATCCACACAACTACCCTTTGGTGATCAACCTGACTGTCTACGACTTCAATGTTGCCCGCGTTCTCATTGATACCAGAAGCTCAGTGGATGTCATCTTCAAGGACACGCTGGAGCGAATGAAGATTGACCTGTCTACGATCAGAGGACAGCCCAAGCCCGTATCGGGCTTCTCTGGCAAAACGACGATGACAATGGGGACAATTCGCCTACGCGTCCAAGCTGGCAACATCAAGTAGATGGTTGACTTCACAGTATCTGACCATCCCGCTATCTACAACATGATCATGGGGACTCCCTGGCTCAGCCAGATGCGAGCTGTGCCTTCAACATAGCACTTGTGCCTTAAGTTCCCAACAAGTCTTGGTGTAAAAATGATATGGGGGTACCAGAAGGATTCTCGCATGTGTTTCATGGCCAAGCATAAGTTGCGCAATATCGAAGGCACGAAGGACGACATCGCACCTTAAGGGTCACGAACGAGAGTAAGAACCAGCCCTACGCAGATCAAAGATCTGACTGACCTCTTATAGCAGTTACAGCTCGCAGATGGCCGCGGTGATGAAGAGCGACCTACCAGCGAACCTGTGACCTCTGTGTGTATCGACGAGCAGCACCTAGAGAGATGTGTCGAAATCAGAACAACACTTGACAAGGAGCTCAAGAGGGACCTGGTGTCTTTTCTCAAGAAGAACATCAACACCTTCGCTTGGGCCGCTGAAGACATGCCCGGGATTAATATCAACATCGTCTTCAAAGACTGCTCACGCCGTCTCGCAACCTCGTCAGGAGTGAGAGAGGAAAAGTGAGGACGCAGGACCGATGCAGCAGGCACGCTTGGCTCTGTACCGAATGTAGCCCTTGCCCACGACGACATCGTCGGAGTGGCAGACGTTGGCACCACAGTTCTCGGCATCTCGACAGTCGCTGCTTTCGCCATCTCCGCTCTCTGGCGAGACGACAACCTCTTTTTGCTCTTTCCCGGGATGACCGGGGTGGAAAGCGCCTTCTCAATCCTCTGGCGGCTGAACGACTCTAGCCAACGACCTTTCCCGGCGGTAAGAGCCCCGTGCATAGTAGCGATGAAGCGAGAGGACGGCACGGGAAAGGCTGGTTTTACTGCGAAAAACAACCCAAGGGTTAACATGTGAGACAACATGTAATAAAAAATAAGCAGAAAAGAAGCTAAGTGTTGGTTACCTCTTATCTCCCATTTCGCCTTAACAAGGGTGACACAGCTAGCCTCAACAGTCTTCTTTGAAATCTCAGCAAAGAAGAAACGGTCTTCGAAGTGCTCGTCTTTATTGGGAAACCGTCGATGAGTCCCAGGCTCGCTATAGAAGTAATGCTATACTTAAGCTCCTCCTTCCGTCCATGAGTCCTAAAGTCCAACAAACAAGACAAATTCTTGGTGTTAATCTCAACGCCATGCTCTCTACACAGCACGTAGACGCCGATGAGATGTCTGAGGCATCTCGGGTTAATCTGAGCAAGGGAGACGTTGTTCGCCGCTACAAAACGAAGTATGCACCCAGGCACCGGAAACCAGAGCAAGCACTGGTCGAAAAAGTTTTTGAATAGAGTGAAGTACCCTGGAGGCGGGGCATTGTCTCTGTCAACGGAGCCAGGGGCAATCAACACGATCTCTTCTGAGATATCGCACCTCCCCCGGAGAAGTCGCGGTGACTTCGCATCTGAAAGAGAAGACCCAGGAGGGTCTGGTCGAATCAAAGCCTTCTGCTTGTTCTTAGTCGTTGGCACCTGCTCAACCTCAACAGGTGCAGCCTTATCATCTCTCTCCACACTAAAAGCTCGCGAGTTGAGCGAAGAAGCGGAAGGCGACGATAGCGATGCATCAGCACCACCAGGCGGAAGCAGCGGATCCTCGTCGTTCAGAGAAAACATGGCATTGACTTCCCCGCTTCGGGACCTTGGTTCATCGGTGAAACAACCCATCACTCGTGAGACCTTGGCGACACGATCCGCCACTCGTGAGACATTGCCGACGTGCGGACTTCGGCGACGCGATGACTTCGGCGATGCGATGCGAGGACTCTTCGGCGACGCAATGTGTGGACTTCGGCGACGCGATAACTTCGACGACTCGACGCGAGGACTCTTCGGCGATGCGACGCGAGGACTCTTTGATGACGGGATGCAAGGACTCTTCGGCGACACAATGTGTGGACTTCGACGACATTAGTCTCTTCGGCGACGCATGACATATCGGTGGCACGACGGTCGTTGGAGGCATAGCGGTCATCGTCGAAGGCATTGACGACCTGATGGTCTTCGGGGGCATCGCGGTCATCGTCATCACCACTAAACCTTGTCTCATCCATAAACACAAATTTGTCTACAAATATTCAGATTTAAGGATCAAAGGTCAAATAATGATGAACAATAAAGCAAAACTTGTTCATCCTTCATATATCTAGAGTCAATACAACCTCAAAACCTACTCTATCAACAATCAAAGGGAGATTGGCCAAAAACAAGCAAGGATTCAATGAGTCTCTCTAACAATCAATAACAAGTACTTGTTGCCCAACTCATAAAGGTGGATTTCCATGAAAAGCCTAGATCCACAAGCTTGGTGAATTCAAGAGTTGTAAGAGCCTACAAGAACTCACCCTAAAAGGGAAGAAGCACGACAGAGGCGGTTTGGAGCCACGACGGCGGCAGCTCGGTGAATTTTTCCTCTTCGCGGCAGCGGTGTTTTCTCTTCGCAGCGCTAGCGTGAACAGAGAGGAGAAAGGAGAAGAAGGGAGAAGAAGAAAAAAAAACCTTTTTCTCTCAGCAGGACCCGCACCTCTCAACAGCATTGTCACTTCTGAAAATCGTTCTCCCGTCGTCTAAGATGTCGGTGACGTCTATTGCCAAAACACGAAGTCTTAAAATCTTCATAAAACATATGGAGTCTTAAGGTCTCCGAACAAAAAAAATAAAAAATTTCAGCGAGTCTTGAGCCCCTCAACAGCGTTGCCATTTCCGGAAAGCATTTTTTCGTTGCTTGAGGCATCGATGACATCTATCAGAACACGAAGTCTTAAAATCTTAAATAAAAAAAACGGAGTCTTAAAACCTCCATCGTTAAAACCATCCTCCATTGGCAGCTTGAGCCAGAGGTGCCGCGCAAACAATAGCGTAATGATTTTGGACAGCAACGCCGATATCCAGAAACCTTTAACTCGATACTGTTATCACTAACACTACCGAGCTGGGGGGCTAACTGTTGGGGTTGGATTTCACCCGCTCGACGTTGAAGTCCAGAACCATGCGCGCGGTACGCAGATAAGCTGACACATTAACGTACAAGATGTATGTCATCTCTTAAGTCATCTCCCAACAAGAAGACGAAGCAACTCTCCTCTCCTGAGTCTTCTCCGTCCAAGAAGGGAGCCTTCTGAGTCCTCTCTACTCGTAGCAATGTCAAAAAAGTCACAGTGCCGGCGATGTCTCTGGGCCAGAGATGTCTCTCTGGCGGCAGCGTCGCGCTGCCAGCAATGTCATGCTGCCAGAGATGTCTCTCTGCCAGCGATGACTCCGGGCCAGAGATGTCTCTCTGCTAGCGATGTTTTCGGGCCAGAGATGTCTCTCTGCCAGCGACGTCGCGCTGCCAGCAATGTCATGCTGCCGAAGATGTCTTTTTGCCAGTGATGTCTTGCCGCCAAAGATTTCATGTCGCCAGTAATGACATTGGCCACCGAAGACTAGAAGGCCCTACGCGGTAAAAGTCCAGTCTGACTACAAAGCCCACTGCGATGCGGCCGACATGAAGAAAAGGGAATCCGCGAAGACTTAGGAAAAGGAAGTTATCTCTTAGGAAAGGACTTAGCCGACTTAGGGGATTATATATATTGATGTATAAACCCTCGAAAGAGGTATCCGCAACTTTGCTTACAAACACTTTCACAGCAATAACATACATCTCTTGGCTCATCGTTTTCGTAGCTTCCCATAGAAATCTCTGTTTTCCTCTCGAAACCCTTACAAATCTAATTGTGTTAGTCTCGACTCCCACAATTATTAATTAAACACGCAACACGCATCACCGAGACTCACCTTTAACTTGGTGAACGTTCGCGGTTTTGCCCAAATTTTCCTACTCTCGATTTCCTTAAACTCGGACTAGAACACTAGATCGTATCACAACGGACCAAGACTTGCTCGCGGAAATCTCATTACTTGGAAACCTAACGAAAACTGAATCCACGTTCCAACATGGTTCCGGCCATTTGATCAAGAAACTAAGGTTAGCATCACGATCAGAACGAGAAACAAGTCAGAAAGGAAGGATTTAGGTCTAGGAACACTTACCCTAAGTCCTCCCAAAACTACTCGGTAAGGCTCGCGGTGGACTGATTATGTTCAGACTGATCAGGTCGGAATGGTCGTGGACTGATTGGGATCGATACAAGGCAAGGTTTTCGTGTGTCCTGCTTACCAGGTCAGGTTGACCTATTTATAGGTGCTGGTAAGCAGGCAAAGCAGCTGGACAGGTGTCGGGCACTTGCCCATATTGTCCCACCCAGCACTGCCCAGGCCGCAACACCTGGCAGTGAGGGTGCACTTGACCAGGTATGTGGCCGACACATGCTAGCGTGTGGTCAGCACGACCTGGCACAACTCTGGCACAAGCCATCCTGTGACCTACCCGCGGCTGGAGCAAGCACACCGCTCTATCATCGAGTAAGCAGGCAGCTTAGTCACCGACCTGCTTACCCTTGTCTTCGGCCAAAACTATCTCCGTTTGGTCCGGCTTTCCTGCAGAATTTTACCTTGGCCGGCCTAGGCCAAGGTGCAGTTCATTACAATGTCTCCATTTCACAGTTGAACCCGGTTCGATCTTCGGTCCAGTTCGGTTGTAAAGATATTGGTGAAAAGCATGTTGATGGAAAGAGTTATCTTTTACGCTGTGATTAGTAAACAAACGAGAGTAAAATGGTGGGAAAATGAAAGTTTGTTTACTCTATATTTAATTCAAAATGCATGTCGATAAAAATTATATGTTCGTTTTAGAATAAGAACTTGTGATAAATTAACGTTGTACTATTTTAGTTTTACCAAAACGATTTTTGTGGATGTCCCTACTATTATTACGTAGCAAACTAATTCTGAAATAATGAAAAAAGGGAAAAAAATTGATGGACATAGTTTTTCGGTTTTGTGCTCATATATATATACCGAGTGAAAATTGCATTTCGCTGCTATATTCTCCGAATGGTCACCAACATAGCCGGGCCGGTGTTGATTTTTTTTTGAGACCAGAGAAAATATCATTTGAACCGAGTTTTGAGGACTATAAATTCTAAATTGCGGGTTTAGTTTTGTGGTCGGGATCCAACCCATTGATTTAGTCCCTCCTCATAGCCGTGATCCCCCATTGATCGAATTGAACTGATGCGATTCCACACTTTATTCTGGTAATCCTGATAAGCTGAGTAGAAGGCGTTGGAGTGCGTGTCTCCACTGTTTGTTGTTTGTTTCTAGAAGGTTCACTTAAAACGTCATAAAGTTGTTAAAAACATGTTTTATAAAATCTTATGAATTGAGTGTTTATAAAAGTTATGTTTTTGAAAATTCACAGTAAACAATTGTATTTTGGAAAATAATTTATAAAAGTAGTTATTTTTAATTCCCGAAAAAAAAAAATTGAAAAAATGTAAAAGAAACTATGTTGTTTATATTTGATTGTACAAAAATTACCTTGGCCTAAAAAGTGATTGTTGATAGTTCAGAGAATTGACTTGTGGCTTCGTGAGTCTAGTCTATGAAATTAAGTTTCTGCTTGGTATATTCATAATTATCACCATTCGTTAATATAGAAGTGAGAACATATCCCATAATCGTTATTCGTTGTTCTCTATATATAATGCATGAGCTCCGCAATCTGAAAGTAATTATGGTTAAGCTAATGGGGATCTTCTAATATTTGTGTCAGAATTAGATGATTCAAGTATTTCTATTTCAGGGCATTGTATATAACTATTTTTAGCACATAAGCAAAAATGAAAGATCCAAAAGTGTTGAATCCATCAACAGAATCCGTTAAGCTCTCTCTCATCTTTCTTTTCTTTTATTTGTAATTTTTACGTCTTTCGACAAGGTTCTTATGCTTGAACTTTTTTCTGTTACAAGATTTCTCACCTGCTTAGGCTTCTTTTTTAGATCTGTGTCGAGATCTTGATTCTTCTTGTTATCCATTGAGATCATTTGTTTTCTTTGCCTTAAACATAAAGCTTTCAAATAAAAATGGATCGTGGAGAATTGAGTAGAGTTTTCCAAATGTTTGATAAGAATGGAGACGGAAAGATTGCAAAGAACGAGCTAAAGGAGTTCTTTAAAAGCGTAGGGATCCTTGTCCCTGAAAATGAGATTAAGGAGATGATAGAGAAGATGGATATGAATGGAGACGGGTTCATGGATATAGATGAGTTTGGATCATTGTATCAAGAAATGATGGAAGAGAAAGAGGAAGAAGAGGACATGAGAGAGGCATTTAGAGTATTCGATCAGAACGGTGATGGGTTCATTACAGATGAAGAGCTGAGGTCCGTTCTTGCATCAATGGGGTTGAAACAAGGAAGAACACTTGAAGATTGCAAGAAAATGATTAGTAAGGTTGATGTTGATGGAGATGGTATGGTTAATTTCAAAGAGTTTAAGCAAATGATGAGAGGTGGTGGATTTGCTGCTCTTAGCTCCAATTAAACATTCCATATCTATTTTCTTTTCTTATTCACAATAAATTTTGTATAGATACAATCAAAGCCAAGACGTTTTTGAATTTGTCCATTTAGATTTTGGGGTATTAAGTTTTTTGTTTATTTTCTTCCGGTGGGTAATAAACTAAATAAACCAAACCAAAGTTTTAGCTTGTTTTGAGTCCAAACATTTTCTTTGGTAACCAAAGACCAGATCTTGTTAATTAGTTTCTTCCATTTTGCCGGTATTGAATGATTGTGTCATCTTAGATCTTTATTTATGAAAGAAAAACAAATACCAATGCTTCTATTTAGTTTGTTATGTTGATGAATGATGATCTAGTTAGTGTTTGTTTGATTTGACTCTAGTAGCTACGGTGAGTTCTGTGCAAGGGTCTGCCTCAAAGAAGTTGCTTTGAACATTGAAGAGTCTCTCACACTTGAGAAACCTCACGATTTTGGTCAGGCGGGTGTGCGATTTGGAACCGAGGAACAAATCCAAGAAGAAATGAGGCCGATACTGCGAATTCTAAATTCCAATAAACTCAAAATCCGCAGAGTTACCCGAAAGACCTCATGGCTATCACAAATGCAATGCAGAGATTCGGTTTGACTCTATTAACCTCCCACAAGGGATTTGGACAAATTCATAGATGATTTTCTTATGACTGATTATCACAACTTTGCATTTCACATTCAAGTTTCTTAACATTCTCTACAATACCACGGATTTTAAGTGACAATTCTTCCGTATGGTGTTCAACATTGTTCATAAAACTCACCAATTTATCCCGATACGCGATGCATAATCGATCCTGACATTCTATCTCCTCCATAAGCTCCTTAATCTTATTATCCTTATCATCCTACAAAACAGTAACAATCAAAGATCTTGTAGCAAAATACTCTCTTCTACTTCAACAACACTAAGAAGAACAAGATCGTACCATGGAATTGTAAGGAGAAACAGTAAGGAGAAGTGAGTGATTATGTTCTCTAACGAATCTAGTAACGACCCATTTCCCAGATTTCTCCATCTTCACAAGAATCGTAGCTTTGCAACCTTCTCGTGAACTAGAACGTGATCTCTTCTCTTTTCCAAAATCTGGATTCGTATTAGGAGAAAAGCCTTGCTTGTTACAACCTAATCTTCTAGCGAGTGTTCTTCCATCGATACCTCCTGATCTTCGTCTCTGCATCAATCGCACAACGAACCCTAATCTTGTAGCGTAATCTACATAGAAATCCTTAGCTTCGTCTTCCGATTCAAATTTCATACCTACGTATGGCTCTAATAAGGCCTCGCTTCCTCCTTCGTTGATGATTTCTGATTCACGAAGTTTCAGATCTCTGGATTCCATTTGTCAATCCGAGCATAACCCAGATCGAAATCAACAATGGAGGAGTAGGACGATGTGTCGACGTCGGAGTTGGACGAAAGGGGCACTTGTTCCGGTGATAGTGTGAGATCGGAAACACTTTTTTTTTGTTGTTCAACATACAAAGGATGACTGATTTTGTAAGAATAAACTGAAGGGTTAATTTGCATACTAACCAAAAAATAAAAAGAAATTCAATAACTAACTAAAATTGTTCTATGTGACAAAATTAAATTATAGCTATAAGATTCATAGCATTTGGTTAGTTTTGCAATTATAGAATTTTTGTTAGTTATGCATGCTAATTTCTCTTAAATGAATTCAAAAGTAATTGATTTTAAACTATTGTAAACTTGGAAGCCTAGATCAATAATTAATTGTGGAAACCTTTTTAGTCTAGTGGTTGATTAAGAATTCATTAATACTTTTACACCAAAAACTATGAGGTTCGAATCTCAGAAAATACGATTTATTATCATATTTGTAGATTAAAGGAAAAAAACTTGCAGAAGATCTTCAGCGTGGAGTAAGATAAAATCGTTTAGCATGGATCAAGACGGTAGACTTGTCTATTGTAAAATCATCAATATAATAGTTCTCATGATTTATAATAAAATAATAATAATAATGCAATGTTAAAAAAATCAATAAGTAATTAATGCTTTTGTATTAATAGGTTTGGGATTAGATTCTTATATTATGAGTTTAATTATGTCAGATTAATACAAATTTATAGAATGTATTTGTTATAAATCTATAGGGGTGAAAATGATTTAGTATAATTATTTTTGTAATAGTTCTTACAATTTATAATAAATTATAATTTTTATATAACAAAAAAAGTTATAATAATTTTTAAAAATATATATTTTAATGATTATTAAATCTTCGCAATGTTTTTTTTTTAATTTAATAAAAAAAATAAAACAAATAGTAATACCATAAAACTATAATAAGATTGAATAACATTAAAATATATTAATTTTTCAACTTTTTTATCGTCTAGATTTATTATTATTCTATTACAAATTATGAGAACTCTTACATCGACGATTCTACAACGGACAAGTATTCCACCTTGATCCACGCCATACGATTTTATCTTGTCCTATGTTGAAGATCTCATGTAAGTTTGTCTCCATTAATCTGCATCAACTATAGTAAATCGCATCTTCTCGGATTCGAACCCCAGACCTCCTCGTGTAAAAGCATTAATGAATCCTTGATCATTCCACTGTGTCAATGGGGCTTCCACATTAATCTTCAATTCAATAACACATTTAATTATAAAAAATACACTAAATAATATTATAATTAAATAAAAATATTAATTATTTAAATTCGACTATAATTTAGTTTAGTATTTTTTTTTGGTTGATCAAATTAGGTTTTCAACTTGATTGGGATGATGTTTACAAAAACAAACCAAACCATAGTCTTACAAAGATATGCTAAAGTACGTTATACAGTAAAACCTCTATAAATTAATACTATTTAAATTAATAATTTCTATAAAGTAACAAAATTATCCGGTCCCAAGTCGGGCCAATGTAAAAATTCACGAAATTCGATAAGATGATAAAATAATAATTTTTTTGAAACTCCAATGTAAAATATGGTCCCAATAATAGTATAAATTAATAATTATATAATTATATATATATAACTATGATAATGTACTAAAACATGGCTTTAATAATTTTTGTTTGACTTAAAATTGTATCTTGGTATAGCTTATCTTTAACTTTAGTTATTGCATTAACAACTTTTAGGATTGTTTTGAAGGTATCTATCCAAGACTTGTGGAAAGTTATAGACAAAATAATTGATTATTTACACATAATTTTTTTTAAATGTATCTATCAACATTAAAGATAATAAGCATGATTTTTTTTTAAAATTTCATATATGAAAACATGTATGTTTTAATTGAATAGTTTATTATGATAGTAATATCTATTCTATTGCGATAATCAAATACTTTAATGATAATTTCAAGTTAGTGCATATCATTTTTGCAAATAGATTCAACTAAATTCTTTAATTCCTTAATATAACATCATTTAGAAAAAAAATTTAAGAGAATTATTACCTAAAAAAAATATTTTTTTCTATAAATTAATATTTATTAATTTATCGATTAATTAATATCTCTCTAAATTAATAATTTTTCAAAGTCCCAACATTATTAATTTATAGAGGTTTTACTGTATCTTTGATAATATGCAAAAGCATCTGATGCAGTCTGTCACGTCTGACACAGCCGTGGGTAGCATCTGATGCAGTCTGTCACGTCTGACACAGCCGCGGGTAATAATTGGTGCAGTCTGTCACGTCCGACACACACATGGGTAGCGTCTGATAGTCCCCCACGAGCCCATAAGTTACCCACCACGTGGCATCCATGCGGCAGTTCGGCAGAACCAAGGGGAAACAGAGTTTTTCTCTATAAATAGAGCCTCAACCCTTAGTTCTTCACCCAATTCCGTTTTCCTACCCTTACTCTGCCTTTTTCTCTCTAGAATCAATTCATAGCTAAATTCTTGATTTTCTCCTTTAGTCGTGAAGGATTCTTGAGTCGTTTCTCCGGTAAGATCTAGCTAAACCTTGGTATTTTCTTTGGTTTGGCGTACCCATATGAGTTAAATACTTAGCTAAGTTAGCTTATCCGTAGCGTCAGGTTCCCCGAGTCTCAGGAAGGAGCCATTGCCGCTTTAAATCCACCTCTCCGTCCACCAAACACTGTGAGTTGGGTCACGAGGATTGATGAGTCGAATCCCCGTGGTTTATTATTATTGTCGTTATCTTTTGAGCTTGATTTGTCGGATATATGCATGCATGGTCGTTCATCTTGCTGGATGTTGCCGTGTTGGCTAGGAACCTTATGACTTGAGACTTGCACATAGGTTGATAGAGACATGCATTCATTATCTCGAACTTGAACGTTGCCTGCAGACCGTTTCGTGCGTAAATGACCAGGGTGGTCGTGGTGACAGTGTGTCATCTGGCCGTTGAGAATTGTCATACTACTTATAATCTAGTATGCTTGCTTTTGATAGAATCCATCGCATGTAGCTGCTCGAATCTCGCATCTTGGTATCATGTTGCATGCTAAGTTTCCTTGATGATTGCTTGGTTGTGTGATAGATGATTGCTCTTGAATGTTTACTTGATGAATAGATGATGTTCTTGTAACTGCTAGTACTTGTCCTTAGATCAAGTGATAGGTTTGTGATGATGTGTGCCGTGATAAGTTGCTAGCAAAGTAGGGTTGTTGTATTGCTGCATGCCGTCATATTTGCATGCATGAGTAAGACGTGTTGAGTGGCAGCCCGCCGTTACCGGATGGATCATGGTTATCTCAACCGCAAGTGTTGCAGGGTAACCATGTAAGCGTGGAGGGAACTGAGGTAGCTCCCCTGGCAGCGCATGCACGATGGTGCATGAGTTCACTGGTGGAACTAAGAAGATGTGTGCCTTTATGACTGCAACTTCTGTGGGTTGCCCGGAAATGGACGATGGGTCTGCGAGGCCTTGAGAATTGAGAGGAATTCCGTACTTGCATTCATATAGGTCATAGGGTCATCGTGAGAGTCTAAGTTATCATAATTGATTGTGTGTTATTTGCCTTCAGTGATTGCCTTGTTTTGTTGTGTGATTGATTGATGATTGTCATTTGGGGTTGGGTGGGAATCTTGTATTGGATAGTTAATAAGACTCTAACTCACTGAGTAATTATAGATTACTCATCCCACTCTATTTGTTGCAGGTAACCCTAGTCGGGATCCTTTAGAGGGCACGTTGGACGTTAGGATCATTAGACCTAGGTGATTTCAATGTTCTTGCAAAGTTTATGGGTTTATTATATATTGCCTTTGAATCACGGATCCAAACTCTATATGCTTGTAAAAATAGATTTTTGCCTAATTATAAGCTAAGTAATAAAACATGTGTTTTAAAAAATTTATTAAGTGGTAATGATGCATGATCAAGTCCGGACTAAACCAACCATCTAGCATGATCCGGGTTGGCAAGCCTTGGAAAGTGTTGGACAAGAAGGGCGCCCCGGCATTGTCGATCCTAAGTGTATTAGATTTTTTCTAAAAACAAAAGTTTGATGGTCTCGTGCGTCCTTGTTGTGGCATTTTGGGCCGTTCGGCTCTACCCGCAGGTCTGGGACGTTACAACAATAGAAGGTGGTATCAGAGCATGGTTTCTTTAATCATTCATAAACACTTATAATTTTCAACGTTTTATCGAGTAAAATGGAGTTGCAAGAACATTATTGTCTAATTCGTCCCATGTTTTAAGTAGAAGGGATATTTTAGGATTAACCCATGTTGCAATCAGGAACAGAATGTCGCCAAGGAGAGCAATTAGGGGTGGGCCGTGGTCTGAGGTAGTGGACGTGTCCGAGAGTGAGGATTTGTCTAATGAGTTGGCAGGGATCGTGATGGAGGACTCAGGCACCTCTAGGACGACAGAACAGTCAGGTTGTGTGGACCAACCTCGGTTGCCACACGGGAACGGAACCCCGCTTCGCACTCCAAGTCCTTATGGCCTGAACGCATACCGCAATGAGCGTAAGAAGAGTATGGAGACTGAACCGGAAGAGAATCCGGAGTAGGATCTCGTGGAACACCCAAAAGAAGAACAATTCATGTTCAGTGCCGAGCAGTCCCCAGTGCCTATCTCTGGGCCAAGTTCACCGGTTTACATAGAAATTTCGTCTGACAGTGCTATGTCCCTTGAACGGACTGATAGTCCAGCTTCGGTGGAATTCCCAATTCAAATGCCCTCGCTACCAAGTCAAAATCAAAAACAACCGCAGCAGCCTGAGTGTTCGACTAAGGAGGCCATAGCAAGCTGGAACCGGTACTGGGAGTCGTACCTTGCTAAGTTACGAAATGGAACATACCACCTCGCTGTGATCCGTGACTAGTCGCAACCACAGAATCTGCAACATGCCATTGTTCCACACCCGACTGTCTTTCATGTGCTAGGATCGGGCATTGCTAGCCCAACCCTGGGAAAAGATACTCTTGGGATTAGGGCATACATCGCGAGTCAGAACGCGAGTAGGGACTATACAATGAGCCCATCAAGGTAGCGTGTTCGAATAAGAGAATATGCAAGTGGGACTAGTTCAGAGGTGCTCGGGCGAAGGTGGAGGGAGTCTGGGTTCTCGAACCCTGAGACTCAGATGTACACTACGGGACAAAATGGATGGGAAGCAGCTCACGGAGAAATGAGTAGTGGCTACTATGGATCCTCTAGTCGCGAGCAAGGGTACTTAACCACGAGAGAAAGGAGGAGTTACTTGTATGGATCTGGTCCATCATCAACCACCACAACTATGTGTCATCTTTGCGGACAATATGGCCATCGGACTTATTCTTGTGCTTATGCGACGCGGTACTAGTTAAGGAACGACACGACCAACCCCCATTACGTGAATTGCTACACTTGCGGAGCGCCTGGCCATAATGCGACGTCATGCCCAGTGACTCACTAAGACCCAAGGACCTCCACTACACACGTGCCTTCCACCCTTCAAGCAAGTGATCATGACATGAAGCAACCAACCTTAGGGGATAGGTTATGTACTAAGTGTAGGAACCCTAGAACTCCATCGCCTTAGTATGGTGCCAAGCAAGGTATGAATGGGTGCTAAACTCTTATCTTATGTGTGTGCAAAATACTCTAAGTATTATTTCGGTTTACGGCTTTGTTGAACTTATTTTCGGATATGTGGAGCCGTTGTGCTTTACGGAATGGTTGTGCTCCATAAAACTTGTATTATTTTTGGCTATGTCTGAGTCTAATGATGTTGGATGATCATTAAGTATATGTGATGTTTCTCAAGCCTTGTGTTGTGATTGGTTGAATGAATTATCTTACTACGAGTGAGATAGGTTCTAATTCGAGTATGCATGATATTTCCTAAGTCTCATGTTTTGATTTCAAGCAAGCATGTTGATCTTGAGTATATGTTGAGAACCCAATTACGGCAGGATTGGACGTGGTGGTTACGACATTTAGATAAGTCGAAGTAGAGTTGAGATGCTCCTTAGAAGTTGACAATTACGTGTTGCGTTAGAATGTGAGATCTAAAGGTTCTAGAAATTAAGGTCGCTAGCTTAAGCCTTTGAGTAGACGGTTAGGTTGGAACGTGAGTTCTAGAAACTTAAAGTGAAGTCTTGTAAGTGTGAACCTCTGTCCAGGCTTAGAAAACCCTTGAAGTCTTGTGGGAATCACGTCCTTGTCAACCTACCCTCGGAAATACCAAGGCGTGCCTTGCAAAAAGGGGAAAATGTTAGACGAAGTAGTGGAGACGACGAGAAGTAGTCGGTTGGGAAGGATATGGTTGGGAACCAAGTTGGAATGCAAGTCTTGGAGAAAATAAGCCCAACGATTAGCCAAGAGAGATGAAGAGAGAGAAGAAGAATCCACGTCGACATAAGGACCAAAATGGAGGAGGACAACAAATCGGGAATCATTGAGGAAATGCGAGTATTAAAAGGAGGAAGGAGGAAACAACCAAGAAAGAGTCGGTGCAGAGGAATGAAAAATCTCATCATACTCACAAGTAGGACCACAGCTAGACTGAGAAGAATGCGAGGTTGGAATGGCTTTAAACCGCAAGCAAAAGAAACGTCGACAACAAAAGAGGCAAGACCTCTTAAGCCTCAAAGAATTCGAGACGAATTCTCTTAAGGAGGGATGAATGTTATAACCCGGTAAGTGCCCTAGGCCGGCCAGAGCGGCCTTGAGTTTTCTAAATGATCTGTTTCGAGGGAAATTATATCGATTTAAGCTTAGAAAACCCTAAGTTAGATTTTTGTCGAGCAAAATCTAGGTTGTGCCGAGAGAAATCGAGTTTGGATGGAGAAACCTCTCTGCGGGTCAGTTTGCTCGCATTGCGGGAAGGATTGTGTGATCCGTGGGTCAGTGTCGTTGGATGCGGGTCGAGTGCGGATCAGTCAGGGCGCAGGGAAGGTTTTTTCCCACACCGCAGCAATGCACGTGGAGTCACGCTGAGAGTGGACTGGTGCGCAGTTCCGCTCTGCCACATGTCCCTCATGCTTGGGTGGCGTCTAGCGCAGTCTGTTGCATCTGATACAGCCGTGGGTAGCATCTTACACAGTTTGTCACGTCTGACACAGCTACGGGTAATAATTGGTGCAGTCTGTCACGTCTGACATACACCTGGGTAGCGTCTGACAGTCCCCAGCGCGCCCAAAAGTTACCCACCATGTGGCATCCCTGCGGCAGTTTGGTGGAACCAAGGGGAAACCAAGTTTTTCTCTATAAATAGAGCCTCAACCCTTAGTTCTTCACCCATTTCCGTTTTTCCTACCCTTACTCTGCCTTTTTCTCTCTAGAATCAGTTCATAGCTAAATTCTTGATTTTCTCCTTTAGTCGTGAAGGATTCTCGAGTCGTTTCTCTAGTAAAATCTAGCTAAACCTTGGTCTACCTATATGAGTTAAATCTATAGCGTCAGATTCCCGGAGTCTCAGGAAGGAGCCATAGCCGCTTTAAGTACACCTCTCCGTCCATCGAACACTGTGAGTTTGATGAGTCGAATCCCCGTGGTTTGTTGTTATTGTTGTTATCTTTGAGCTTGATTTTTTGGATATATGCATGCTCGTTCATCTTGCTGGATGTTGCCGTGTTGGCTAGGATCCTCATGACTTGAGATTTGCGCATAGATTGATAGAGACATGCATTCATTCTCTCAAACTTGAACATTGACTGCTGGCCGTTTCGTGCGTAAATGACCAGGGTGGTCGTGGTGACTGTGTGTCAGCTGGCCATTGAGAATTGTCATACTACTTATAATTTAGTCCGCTTGATTTTGATAGAAATCCATCGCATGTAGCTGCTCAAATCTCATATCTTGGTATCATGTTGCATGCTAAGTTTCCTTAATAATTGCTTGGTTGTGTGATAGATGATTGCTCTTGAATGTTTACTTGATGAATAGATGATGCGCTTGTAACTGCTAGTACTTGTCCTTAGATCAAGTGATAGGTTGTTGATGATGTGTGCCATGATAAGTTGTTAGCAAAGTAGGATTGTTGTATTGCTGCATTTCGTCATAGTTGCATGCATGAGTAAGATGAGTTGAGTGGCAGACCGACGTTATCGGATGGATCATGGTTATCTCAGCCGCAAGTGTTGCAGGGTAACCATGTAAGTGTGGAGGTAACTAAGGTAGCTCATGTGGTCGCGCATGCACGACGGTGGATGAGTTCACTAGTGAAACTAGGAAGATGTGTGCCTTTGTGGCTGCAACTTCTGCGGGTTGCCCAGAAATGGACAACGGGTCTGCGAGACCTTGAAAATTGAGAGGAATTCTGTACTTGTATTCATATAGGTCATAGGGTCGTCGTGAGAATCTATGTTATCATGATGGATTGTGTGTTGTTTGCCTTGAATGATTGTCTTGTTCTGTGGCGTGATTGACTGATGATTGTCATTTGGGGTTGGGCGAGAATCTTGTATTGGATAGTTAATAAGACTCTACCTCACTGAGTAATTCTAGATTACTCATCCCACTCTATTTGTTGCACGTAACCCTAGTCAGGATCCTTTAGAGGGCACGTTGGACGTTAGGATCATCAGACATAGGTGATTTTGATGTTCTTGCAAAGTTTATGGATTTATTATGTATTGCCTCTAATCGCGGATTCAAACTCTATATGCTTGTAAAAACGGATTTTTGCCTAATTATAAGCTAAGTAATGAAAAAAGTGTTTTCAAAATTTTATCAAGTGATAATAATGCATGATCAAGTCCGTACTGAACCAACCGTCCAGCATGATCCGGGTTGGCAAGCCTTGGAAAGTGTTGGAGAGGAAACACGCCCCGGGATAGTCGAGCCTAAGTGTATTGGATTTGTTCTAAAAACGGAAGTTTGATGGTCCCCTGCATCTTGATTGTGGCGTTTTGGGTCGTTCGGCTCTGGCCGCAGGTCTGCGGTGTTACACACACTGTGTCTGAAAGCGTAGACGTATGACGAGATATCCTTGATGTCAACACCGAAATCTCTATAACTTTTTTGCACCAAGTCCGTGGAGTGGATCCGCTGAGCACCAGATATTATCTCTTGACCTCTCATGTAGACGCCAAACGAGTTATTGTAAGGCAAATCTTCTACACAAGGCATTGTGAAGAAGAATCGAGCAGCCTTGGGGAACCTATGGAGCATGTAGAAGTTGGTGTTGTACTTCTCTAGGATGATGTTGTCGAGTCTTTCTCAGCCTATGTATTGATATCCTTGAGAGGATCAAGGTCCACCATCCTATCAGCCTGAAGCATTTGAATCCCTTTTGCGAAGCTTTGCCTTAAGGCTAGGAAGAAAATTGAAGGGTGAACTGCATATATCTTTCGGATAGTTTCAAACTCCGTTTTGCATTTGGCAATCAAGTAAGTGAAGATTGATAGAAACAAGTTGTCCACTACATCCATAATCTTCGAGTAGTTGTCAAGAATCGGCATCTCGACGTTCAAGCAGGTGAACTCGCAGAGAAGCCTCTTGGTGTGAGATTACTCAGCTTTAAAGTAAGAATCGATGGTGAAAAAATTCCAGAACACGCCACAAAACGCCATCTGTTTATGAAGATTAGCATATTGACCGAGGGAAGCCAGTTGTTCGTGGTAGTCCAGCTTGAACACAGAAGCTCTTCTTTCTAGACATCCCAACATCAATTTTGGTGTGTGAATTCCGAAAAATCCCTTTGAGATCATGTACTCTCTAAAGGCTTGCTCAACATGAGACTGAATACGAAAAATGGCCTGATTGGCGGGAGTTCTAGATTTAATGATCTGGTGATTTAAACGTGTATCAGTATTGAGGCGAGGAAATTTCTTGGAAGTCTTAGGAGACATGTCCACGTACTGTTCACTTCGCGCAGCCTCCTCCACAGTGATTGGAGTTGTAACTTACGGTCAGTTAATGCAATACACCTTTGATATCTGAATTTCAACAGACTGTGAAGTTCTAGTAATAGGTTTTTTCGGGACAGTAACCTTGCCAGGCAGATCGACCACCGATTCTCGGTCTAGATCGGAGAGAAACCCAAACATTTTAGAATTTCCTTTTGATACACATTGCACGAGATATCCGGCTTCTCTGAGATTAACAGACGCAACCTTTCTAGTTTAGCGAGCCGTGTGGACTTGAGCGCTTAGTCGAACCTCTGAACGCTCTTCCATCTTCTCAATCAAATCCCGCACATAGATCTGATCTTTCTCCTCAACCGCATCTCTCCACTTTTCGGAGAGAGTCGAGCGCAACTCGTCGAACATCACGTAGCCGTAGTTTGGGGACAGCGACTCATCTTTATTTTCCTGTTGGGAGCACAAATCCTTCTCCTCTGATCCACTCTCCTCCGCCTGAGACACTAGCCCTTCGACATCCTCGGATATGCCGCTCGACATTTCCTCCGCCTGAGACACTACCCTTTCGACCTTTCTCTTCTCAAATTCCAAATTCGCCTCTCAACTTTATCTCTCGGATCGATTGACCAAAGTTTAGTATCCTCTCATTTTACAAAAATCTTCTATTATTTCAAATTATATGCATGCGAAGGACATATCTTGATATTTTTTTGTGGAATTGTTATATTAACGGAAATGATACAAAAAATTTGTAAATTAGTTTCTGAAAACTTAATTTTTCATGATAATATTTCACGATATAGCCACGTCTTGGTAGATTGAAAGATTTGTACTATATAATTTGTCAATTTGGACTTTATCTAATGTTTCCAAATTTAATTTGGAGTCACGGTAAAACTGGTAAATCTAATGACCTAGTTACTAATTCGGTTCACACCCAAAATTGAAATCTACTAATTACAATACACTAAAATTTGGATAATGAAACCCTGCAGAATCTTGATTGGCCGGCGATTTGATATCATTGGTTAAACCGATCGTTTTATAGTTTAAAAAAACATTTCAACACATTTAAGACGTTTATGAGTTTTAGATTTTGATAAGGACTTCACCATACCATTATCCTAAGAAGATCAAAAGACTCGTGATGTGTTATTAGTTTATTTCGTCATTAACAATTTACTATTTTATTTGGTTTACTTTGGATTTAAAATTAAGAGTACTATCTCGCTCTCTCTTCTTGTCTTCTTCCTTCTCTCTAAAAATTTTCATCACCTGATTTACTTTTACTTTTCCAAGCAGATTTGGCTTTGATGGTCGGAGTTCGGCGATTCTCTCTTTGCTGGCACTGTCTTTGTAAATACTTTAGCATAAATAAACACCTCGTATCTCCTTTTCTTCCAGTCAAATCTCAAAAAAATTTCCTTGAATTTCAACAGATCTATATTTGTTCAAATTGGAGATATGATGGATTCGGATATCCTTTTGTAGTTTGTTCATTCTCATTTTCTCATTTCTGATTGACTAAATTATAATTAATCTCCAACATTGTCCGAATTTTCTTTCCATCTTTCCACATGTGCTATTAGGTTAAATCCGGTTGTTATTCCATCGACTTATTAGCCGAACTCGAATTTTACATTTGTGAGAGAGTAATATCTTCATCATCCCATTAGAGAGCTTACATTATAGGTGTTGGTGAAACTTCTCTTCAAATATTGGTTTCAAGGGTTCTATGAGTTTTTCCAAGGTGGTAGCGGGGAGATTTTGATGGATATGAGTCGCCGCTCTCTGTGGAAGAAGTACTAATAGCGATACATCGAAGGCTAATGAAAGAGCCACTGTTTCGATGCATTGTCGGCGATGGTAATGATGTGTTTATGAAGCTTCTGATACCATCTACAAGGTGTCCACGTGGAACTGAATATCAATTTAATCGAAACTATTAGCTAGTGTTTTTTTTCTATATGTAATTGTGTAAGGC
This sequence comes from Arabis hirsuta, assembly GCA_964056655.1. Classification (NCBI taxonomy): domain Eukaryota; kingdom Viridiplantae; phylum Streptophyta; class Magnoliopsida; order Brassicales; family Brassicaceae; genus Arabis; species Arabis hirsuta. The sequence continues at coordinate 11,563,545 of OZ053298.1, forward strand.
GTAGGCGGGATTTCGGTATAGTTGTATCATGGATCCTTAGTGGTTTGAATCCAAATATTTTGGTGACAAAAAAGAAATCGGATTTAAAATATATTAATATTCCTTAGTTTATTTTCATCACTAACAATTTAATGCTATCTTTGGTTTAACGAAGATTGGTTGATGTGAAAGTGTTATGAGTGTTTTCTTTTTATTTTAGAATTTCTAATCATTTTATGATTGTTGTTAAACATATTATATTTTGAAAATGGATCGAATAATACAACATAGCGGGGGGGTGGGGTTAAGAGGAGGTTCAAAACTCTCTCTCTTAAAAACTCTCTCTAGACTAGAAGAAACTTTAGACTTTTTCCAGATCTGGTTTCGTTTCCGGGCCGATGGTTGTGGGCTTCCACAGCCACATCGCCGGTCCGGGTTGTTTATATTTATTGTTCTTTTATGCTTTAGTGTTTTAGATCTTTATTTTTGTTTTTCGGATCGGCTTCTCCGGTGAATTCGGTTTGTTTTCCGGCGGGGGGGGGGGGGGGGGGGGTGGGGTTAAGAGGAGGTTCAAAACTCTCTCTCTTAAAAACTCTCTCTAGACTAGAAGAAACTTTAGACTTTTTCCAGATCTGGTTTCGTTTCCGGGCCGATGGTTGTGGGCTTCCACAGCCACATCGCCGGTCCGGGTTGTTTATATTTATTGTTCTTTTATGCTTTAGTGTTTTAGATCTTTATTTTTGTTTTTCGGATCGGCTTCTCCGGTGAATTCGGTTTGTTTTCCGGCGGTGTCCGGTTCTTCTCTTTGTAGATTCTCAATCTGGTGACAATAGTGAAGCTCCCTCTTTCAACTTTTGCTCCAATTTCTTCTTCCTGATGAGTAATGATGCCTTCTTTCCTCCATAAATAATTATGGATTTAAACCTTCGTAAAGGTACTGGAGAGAAGTGTCTGACGGTAGAAGTGATTAGAGATATGGCTTCTGGATTATGAAGGAAAGCGGATCTATCTTCGGTTTACCAGATTAGTTCTGTTTAGAGATTACTACTATGGTTTGTTATGGAGCTTGGCGGATCTTCTGGAGCTAAAGGAAATTGTTGTTGTTGCTGGATTTCGCTTTTGATAAAGCTTCGTCAGTGGTTCGGATCGAATCCGTCGAAGAAGATTCATCAGATTCCCTTGCATCACACGCATGTTGACACGTGTGTCTATTGTTGGCTCGCCCTAATCTTAATGGCTTGTTAATTGTTTTTGGTCTTGGGCTTTCAATTGTGTTGTAGGGGTCTGGGCTCTAAATTTTCAAACCATTTGTAATTTTGTGCCCTTTGGGCTTTCTAATATCATGGCCGACAAAAAAAATATACAATTTAGCGAGTTGATCTAGATCGATCTTGTGACTCGGCTAATATGTTAAAGTCACGCGAGTCAACTCACAAATAATCAATCTTTGAAAATTTGTATCCATCAGCTAGAAGTGAAAAACCTCACAAAAGCTTATGCTCTAAAAGTTTAGTCATCAATCATCATTGTCATGGAAGTGGTCGAATTAACTCAAGCCAAATCTATTAAGTAGTGTTGTTAATTAGACGGGTGCGTCCAAATGAACATATACAAATATAGTTTTTTTTTTTTGCGTACAAAAATGACTACATCAAAAAATGATTACGTCCAAATATGATTATGTTCATCGTGTCCAAATGGGTTTGTCTGATGTCCATTTGAAAGCATAAAGTCCAAATACGATATGTCTTGTTGTTAATTTTGTATTGAAAAACTTATTAAAGCTGTGATTAATAACGAAAAAAAATAAATTTGTTTACTTTGGTTTGTTGAGAGCCTATCATAAAAGGGTATTTGTTTTTTACTCAAATACTTATTTTTTGTTTAAGAAAACAATTTCCTTTAATAAGTAGAAGAACAAAAAATATTAATTTAATTGATTTTGTTTTTAAGTGGACATTTTGTCTCACCAGCCACACCATATAATCTTGGAAAGTGTTAGTTGTTTAGATTTGTAGCGTGTATCATACACTTTACATTGTTTCAAGTTCTAATTATTGGTCCAATTATAATACAATTTTGAGCTAAAACTTATAATTTGAATATACATATCATACATTAAGATAACTACATAAATATATGGTCTCAACTAAAACCAAAGTCGTCAATATTAGAGCATAAAAATACCGTAAAAAACTGTTTTTGAAAACCATAATCATATTACCTCTAAAATTATCCAAAATAAAAGCTTAATTACTTGACATAAATATTTAAATTATTTTCTATCTTTTCGTATTCTTTCTCGTCAATAAAACCGAATTTATCATCTGATTAAAATGCAAAATCAAATAAATCTTATAATAAGCTAGTCAGTTAAACATATCATTACGATAAAAATGAAAGTAAAATGTACAAATAGTTACCAATTTCTTAAAAGCAATGTAATCAATTCCTTACGCAAATCAATGCCTCGACATTTGTAGGTACAAACACCTCATATATTTGTTAAGAACAAAACTGGCTATGCTACGTGATATTTCGACAATACCGTTGTTGTAGAAATATGAAAAACATCATAAACTATTCAGAACAACTCTTTAAAACTATTTGAGTTATCTTTCCAGTATGTCAAAACATTTAAACTAATGCAATCATATCTAGATATGGCTCATATAAATTTATATCTACAAATAACTTTTTATTGCTGTCACCACACTTTAGAGAAAACAAAAATCTTTGATATATTGATATATGTGTGTCCTAATTAGAGAAATAAAGATAGAGATGATTATTGATTAATCAACTATCAAATACATGAATAAGTTTTAAGAAGATTCTAAATCTTAAAAATCACATCTAACCTAAACTTACAAGAAGAGGGTGAATCTAAAGTGTTTAAAACAATATTTTAGAGATGTAAATTTCAACATTTGATCAACTATTGCACTAATTCAAAAATATGACAAAAATCATCATGAACTCTCAACCAACTTTCAATCTTCCAAAGTTATATAAAATACAAGTTTGTAGTAGGATAAGATGAGCCATAATCAAATTGTCATTTAGCAAATGAACTTAAGAATTTCACATATCAATTTTTCTTTTGTCCACTCTAAAGTTAGATGAAAAATTATGTAACTCTTCTCTACCTTTCGCATGATTATGTAAGACTTCTTTAAAATTGATAGCTCTAGAGAGCATAAGATGAGTATAATTTCAACAAGCTATATTATGCCAACAGTTTCAAAACAACTTAGAAAAAAAAATTATTGACTTAGAAACATTCACAAATTTGATATTTTCTGATTTTCTACATTTTCATAGACTCGTTAAGATACCATGTTTAGTATCATTTGAAGAAGCATTGTCCACTATAAGAGAAAACAGTTTGTTTCGCTAATCCTCAACTTTGTTCTCTAATTCTCATCTCTTCAATAACTCAATAAGTTTCATCACTACAACATAAAGGAGACTTCGATTTTTTAGATGAGAAACAACATGGAAAGACAATATCATCATTTTCAAATTCTAATCAGCATCAATGTATTGGATTGGTTAACATATATAATCCTCAATAGTGATAGCTCGCCAAAGATTTACTGTCAAACAAATCATACTAGAAATATCGCCAAAGATTTTATTATCATTCTCAAAAATTTTGAAGACATTTGTTGCTACCGTATTTTTACTTTAGAACTGAATATCAGTACTAACATAAGCAAAACCATTATAATCATTTATTTTCTTTTTCAAAATGTTGAATATCAACCAAGAGCTTGTGGTACAACTGCGAGTAAAAAACTCATCATGTGAATTAATGTATACATTCTACTATCTATGTAAATTGTATTTTTTTTTTCCTTGTGCTGCTATAAACACTTTAAATTATAATAGAATTCATTCATTTTCTGTAGTGTTGGATATTAGTTGATTAATTCAACTTAAATTATATATTAGTTATAAAAAAATATGCTAGAAATAAAATAATGAATGTTATATACCCAACGTCGATCATTCACTTAGTTTTTTTTAGACATTTTGGTTGCATTCAATGACCAAGGCAATTGTGCCTATTGTAATTTTACTAAAGCCATCACTAGAAACGAGCCTAACCCAAATGAACCATATTGAACCATAAGAGATATATCCCGTTACAAGTTCAGTAGACGAAGTGACAAATTTATGGTTTGTTTGATCTGATTCCAACGAGGAAAGGAACCGAGTCTAAGGAGATCTAGTTGAGAGAGAACCATAGTTACATTAGACAATTTGTTGTATATGGTTTTGTGATCGAAAAGACGAGATATGATTTCTAACCAAGATATACATCTGCTTGTAGAGTTTATCATAAAATCGATGAGTGAGGCGATGGAGTCTTTCGTTTCTCTCTCCATAATTTGTAGATAGTTCACTTAGTTGGAAATACTCTTAGGTTGAATCATTGTTTCTAAGTTTGAGTTTTCGTTTTAAAAAAATAGTTTACTCCTTAATAAATATTTCGAACAGATGGTTCCAGGCAAAAAGAGATTATAGGTTAGAGGTTTGAAATTTCGTTTGTTAACAAAAAATGAAAAAACAAAGACAGTTATATGTTACACTTATGTGTTGAAGAATTTCTTAAAGTGCTACTAACTGAAATTTTTGTTCCAAACATATTAGGAATAATTGGGCTCTTTGACACTTTTTCAACTTTTCATATGAGTTATTAGCACTTTTCAAGATTTTTTGGTGGACTTGACACTTATTCATCAAAAAGACTAAAATACCTCCATGCTTTATATGTACATATATGTATAACATTGAAGATTTCATGTAAATTTGTCTCTATTAATCTATATTATCTGGGAATCGAACCCTAGACCTCTTAATAGAAAAGCACTAATTAATCCTTAGTCAACTATTAGACCAAGGAAGCTTTTACATTAGTGTTATTTTTAGAAACAAAATTTGGAACTGTGGCATTTTTCAGAAATGCCTGTTGGTTTTTGTTATCCACCTTAAACAAATGAAACAAAAAAATCAAACAGGATGGACATAAAAAATGTGACTTCTCTCTCCAACACGTTTTTCGATAATTCAAATCCACATACTCTCCACCGTCTGTTCTCAACTCCCTCCTCTCTACGGCTTGTCTCCGGCCACCCCAGCCCCACCGCTTCACTTAAATACTCGACCCTCTCTGTCCAAAAATCACCAAAAGTTGTTTGTCTTCTCGTCGACGGTTTCACTTTACGATGCGGCAAAGATGGACAGCAGCGGCGACTTGATGGGTCCATCGGAGAATGAGAAACCAAATCCAGATCTGGCCAATGAAAAAGCTTTCCCGGAGAATTTCTCCCGTCATCTCATCTATCACAAAGTTTCTAGCACAAGCTAAGACCCCCGACTTCGCCTCAACCCTCTAGTCAAGTGCTAAGCTCTTTAATTATGATGTATAATTCATACTCCCGCCAGAGATCTACATGTTCTACAAAGAGGATACTCCATCCAGAAAAAAAAGACAAAGTTTCTTCCAAAGACGAAGCTTCTTAGTGACGGGTTAATCCTTCATATCTTCTTGGATTGTGGTGGTTCCTCCTCGGTAAGACTTCAGATCCGCTCTGTTCTGCGAAGCTAACATCGGATCAAGCCTTACTCCCATATACTCATGTTTTGTAGCCAACGTAAGTCCTTAAAGGGACTTCGGCATCTCCAAGTTTTGTCTTCAAATCGACTACAAACATCTAGCATATTGCTAAGCAAACATTATTCATTTGTCTACGTTTTTTGGCTTTTACAGAGTGCCGATGTTTCAAAAGAATAAGAAGTTTAGAGATCTACCAGCTGTGTACATCAGCCCAAAACGATTGTACTTTCGAAAAATCGAATCTCTAGCTTTATGCTAAGCAGTTCTTTTGTTCTTGGCTAGATCTGTTTGAGGTGTTCGTAAAGTGGATGATATACTATATTCAGGAGCAAGTGAAAATAGTCAAATCTGTTTGTGTTTTCGGATATCATTCCCAAATCTAGAAATCGAAAAATCAAGGAAACGAATAGAGATCTCAAGGATAGGGCCAGAGACAATGTTGAGGAAACTTCCAACGTGAACAATTTTCCCTCTTATCCAGGAGCATATCGAGTTCACATAAAAAAAAAGTTTTGAAATCAGGCCGTCCCCGCATCAAGAAAGGAAAAGACCGAAGAATCTCCCAATATTTGGAATGAATGCAATAGATTGGAATTGTCAAGGGACGGGAGCCGATCTAACAAAAGAACATTTAGAAGAACTACACCGGTGTTTTCGTCCTAATTTTTTATTTTTATCTGAAAATAAAAATAGGCGTCATTTTTTGCAAGATTTGCAATTATCCTTTGGTTACGACCATGTCTGTACCGTTGAATCGAGAGGGAGAAGCGGGGGTCTAGCTCTATTTTATATGGACGAGCCAAACACTGTCATTTCTTATTAAGATGATCGTATGATTAATGTTGAATTCACTTTAGAAGATCATAAGATTTTTATGACTGTTATCTACGGGACCCGGTCGTAGAAAGACGAGAAAAAGTTTGGGAAAGACTTATAAGGATAAGTTTAAACCGTAACTACGCTTGGTTCATGATAGACGATTTTAATGAGATTACCGGAAATCATGAAAAAAGAGGTGGGAGGAGGAGAGCGGAAACATCATTTATTCATTTTCGTAACATGCTAGATAACTGCGGGATGATCAATTTTTCTTACAAGGGCAACTCTTTTTCATGGGTGGGACGTCGATCTTGTGGAAAAGTCAAGTGTTGGAAACAAAGACTGGCATCACATTTTTCTCGCACTAATGTGGAGTATTTGAAATTATGAGGTTCATACCATAGACCAATTTTGGCCAATATCAAAGCAAGACCGCAAACGACTAAGAAGAGCTTTCATTTTGACTAGAGATGGATAGGAAAACCCAGTTTTAAAGAAGCAGTAGTCTCGGGATAGAACCAACGAGACGGAACCTCAAATGTAAGTTTCCACCAAAAAATAACCGCTTGTCGGAAACATATCTCCAAATGAAAGAAAACTCCGGCAACCAATACGAAAAAACTTATAAAATAACTAAAGATTGAGTTAGACCGAGCGCATGACGATGATGCTACTACTTTGGAGGAAATCAAAGACATTAGAAGACGATTTTGTAGTGCATTCTGCGAGGAGGAAAAAATTTGGAGCCAAAAAAGTCGATAACTTTGGCGTAAAGAAGGAGATCAGAATACAAAATTCTTTCATGCTTCTACAAAACAAAGGAGGGACAGGAATCGAATCCTTCGTCTTAAAGACCAAAATGGAACGTGGGCGGAAAGCGCTCCAGCAATCGAGCGAGTGGTGACACAATACTTCCAAGAACTCTTCACCAGCTCTGGTCCGCAAAACTAAGAATCTTCACTCCGGTTTATTATCGAGAAAGTTTCTGATACAACGTATCAAAATCTTACAAATGACCCCACCGAAGATGAAATTAGAGAGGCTTTGTTTGATATTAACCCAGATAAAGCACCATGGCCACACGACATGACAAGTAGACTCTATCAAAGATTCTGGCAAACTATGGGCCAAGACATAACTAAGCTAGTCAAAAGAGCTTTTTTTCCTCGCGGAGTTTCGACCCACGACTCAACCAGACAAACATATGCTTGATACCAAAGAAAAAAGGCCAAAGAAAATGTCAGAATTTAGACCTATCAGCTTATGTAACGTTAGCTATAAGATCATCTCTAAGCTCATGTGTAAAAGGCTAAAGCTAGACTCCCGAATTTGATATCGGAGACACAATCGCCTTCATGGCTAGACGTCTGATCATGGACAACATCCTGGTAGCCCAAGAGAACTTTCATGCCTTACGCACAAGCTCGATGTGTAAATCTACTTTTATGGCAATCAAAACAGATATGAGCAAGACATATAATCGGGTGGAATGGAGATTTCTAAAAGCACGTACGTTAAAGATGGGCTTTGCAGAGAAATGGGTCGAACTACTAATGTTATGTATCTCTTCAGTCTTGTTCCAGATTCTCATTAGGAGAGGCAAATGGTAGGATAAAGCCCTCGCGAGGACTCCGTCAAAAAGATCCTCTCTCTCCTTTCCTGTTCATAATATGTACAGAGGTACTTATATCCCTTTTAAAAGGGGCGAAAGAAGAGAGACCGATTACTAGCTTGAAAGTCGCTAGAAGGAGTCCTCCGGTATCTCATCTCCTTTTTGTGGACGACGATCTTTTTTTATGTAAAGACGACGTCCTGCAATGTGTAGAGATCTTTAAGATCATTAAGACCTATGGAGACGCTTTGAGACAACTCTTAAACCCATATAAGTCATCTATCACCTTCAGGTTCCCACCAGACTTCGAAGAGAAATTAAGATAGCTTGTGGTATAAATAACGAAAGAGGCATGGGCATGTACCTAGGACTACCTGAACAAATATGTGGATCCAAAAAGAAAGTTTTTGTCTATGTTCAAGACAGACTAAACAACCGAATCAATGCATGGTCTGCAAAATTCCTTTCCACCGGAGGGAAAGAGATCTTGATCAAATCTGTAGCTCAAGTAATTATGGCATATGTTATGTCGTGTTTTTTTTTACCCGATTGTATAACGAACAAACTAAAGAGTGCTATCTCTATGTACTGGTGGAGGAAAAAACAAGATAGTAGAGGAATTCACGGGATCGCATGGGACAAAATCTGTACTCCCCAAGAATTGGGTGGTTTGAGATTCCGAGATCTGTATGATTTTAATCTAGCTCTCATTGCTAAGCAATTATGGCGTCTTATCCAATATCCATCATCCCTTCTAGCTCGTGTTCTGAAGGGACGATATGTTAGACTTACTAATCCTTTGGAAGCTAAGGAGGCTCATTCCCCATCATTTGGTTGGCAGAGTATCATGGCAGCCAAACCATTACTTCAACAAGGCCTTGAGAAAACCATCAGCACGGGAAACACCACACAAATTTGGAGCGATCTATGGATCTCCAACATCTCGGCCCGTCCGGCGAGACCACTAAATAGAGCAAACAACCATGATCCACTAGTAAAGATCAACGTCCTGATTAAAGGTGATTCGAGATCAAGAGATTTATCTCTAATCAGAGATCTAATCCATCCTCAGGATATCTCTCTCATTTTAGGGATGAGGCCTAGTCAAAATTCCATACATGATGGATATGCGTGAAGCTATACGACCACAGGGGTCTACACTGTTAAGTCAGGATACACATTTGCTATCAATATTAGACACTCTCAAGAGCCCATGTTTGCGTCTGAACCAAGTATTACTTGTCTTCTGAGCCAAGTATGGAAGATCCGAGCTCCCGGAAAGCTTCGACATTTCATGTGGTAAGCACTATCTGGTTGTGTTCCTACATGCCAACGACTGACTTGCAGACATATGGGTTCAGACATGACATGTCCACGATATGGTTCCCCAGAAGAGACGATTAATCATTAACTTTTCGAATGCCCGCCAGCCTTACAAGTTTGGGCATTATCGGGTTTTCCATCCTCTCTGGGTGTCTACCTGAGTACTTCTTTATTTTGGAACATGGATTTCCTATTCTCGCGAACGAACGAGATCGGTTTATCCGAGTCTTAAAGGGAATCTTTCTCATGGATCCTCTGGTATATCTGGAAGGCCATAAATGATAAGGTGTTCAACGAAAAAACAATATCCCCACAGTATACTCTAGAGATAGCGACCGTCGAGGCAGAGAGTTGGAGTATTGCTAATCGAAGTTAAGAGGAAGAAGAAGCAGAAGATCTACGTCAACAGGGTGACTCACATGATTTATCTTCCCGGGATCCTCAAATCTCGGCATGCCAGATCGATGCATTTTGGATTGATCATGGTCCGGTCAGTGGATTAGGGTGGTGTCTAGGAGACTATATTGGCCTCCTTACTTTCGGTATGAGAGGATGTAGACGAAGAATCTCAACACTTCATGCTGAGTTCGACGGGTTACTTTGGGCGATGCAGTGTCTAAGCGAGAGGAGACTATACTCAGTGACGATTAAGACAGACTGTGCAAACATGATTTCTATGACCATGCATCCACTTGATTGGCCATTTTTTAGTGCAGAGCTTGATTGGTTTACTATACTTAGATAATTTTTTTGTATCTTTTTGTCTAGTTCATATTTCACGTATTAGTAATATTCGGACCGACTCCCTTGCAAAAGGAGTTCGAGCACGAGATTAAGTATTTTCTATGTAAGTCAGATATTCCTGTTTAGGAGGATCCGTCAGAAAAACTTTGTAATTAGTAATAATTTAATTTAATATAATGGTGATAGTTGAAAAAAAAACAAATGAAACAAAATTTAGTCACATGGCGTTCGCAGTGTACGTTACACATAGAGCTGTCAAATGGGTTTGTAGACCATTGTCCAACCCAACCCATTATAAAATGGTCATTTATGGTCATGACCCATATGGAAATAGTCCAATTGGGCATAACCCATTTTGTTCCATGATTATTATGGGCTCAATTGGGTGGTCATGGTCAGCCCAATAAACAATAAAAATTAGGTTTTATTAATTTGGGGGAAAAAAAAAAATCTGATTGCTTCTTCTGTTCAGATCTCACGACCAAAAAAAATCTCTATTCAAAGTGTGGAGATCGTAAAAAATCTCCATATTTTCTCCAAATCTGATTGCGTCGTGGTCGTCGAAATCATTATCTTCTCCAAATCAAATATTTGTGCTGCTAAAAATCTCCTTCACGAAGGGTTAGATTTCGATTTTCCCCTTTTGTTTACTTGTGTTTTTGTTGGAATTGGATCTTCGATTATGGTTTTTTCATGTTTTCTTCTGATTTTTTTTTCTTAACTTACTCGAATTGAATTGTTGTTTTTTTAATCTCGATTTTGATTCATTTCCTTTTGTGGGTTTTGGTCTCTCACTGTTTATATAAAGGCTCTGTATTGATTTTTAGTAAATCTCATGAAACTGGATTCATGAATCCATGTGTCCTAATTTCTTCTGGATTCCTTGTTTGCAATGTATTTACCACTTACTGTTGTGTCCTCTATCGTATCCTCTACTTACATCACCGAAAAGTATTGATTGTTTTTATGAATTGAATATGGGTGCAACATCTCATCCATTTGTAATTTGTAATTGAATATGAATTGAATTTGTGTTACTCACAATATTGGTAAGGTCTTTCAACAGTTACAGAAATGGAGCTTTGCATAGGTCTTTCTGTAATTTTCTAATAGATTGTTTTCAGCAGTTCTTTCAACATCTCTCATCCATTTGTAACTTTGCATTTTTCAGATGGATATCGAAGGGGTTTTAGATTTGAATGATGATGAATATATAAGTGGAGATGATTTGATGGATCAAGATGAAAACAATCATGTAGAAGTCGATTCTCTATCTCTTGCGAGCACGGCTAAGAACGCTAAAGGTACATCTAGACGTAGGTATTCTAAGTGTTGGCGTAACTTTACAATAGTTGGAGCGAAATTAGCAGATGGTAGGAGTAATATCCGTTGCAAATATTGCAATTACAATTATTGCTTTAATCTACGTAAAAGTGGAACTACTTGTTTGTTGCGTCATATGAATAGTTGTGACAAAACTCCTCGAAGTACCCCTGGAAGTAGCAATAGAAAGCTTGATATGCTGGTTTTTCGTGAAATGATTGCAGTGGCAATCATTGAACATGATCTGCCTTACTCTTTTGTTGAGTATAGAAGGATAAGAGAGGCGTTTGCTTATGCTAACTCTAGTATTGAGTTTTGGAGTAGAAATACCGCTGCTGCAGATTGTCTAAAGATATTTGAGAAAGAAAAGAAGAAACTTAGGCTGATTTTAAACGAAATTCCTGGTAAATTTTGCTTGACAATCGATCTGTGGAGAGCTGTTACCATTGAAGGTTACTTGTGTTTGACTGCACACTACATTGATTCTGACTGGAATTTGAAAACAAAAATTCTGTCTTTTTGTGCATTTCCTCCTCCGCATTCTAGTGCTGCCATTGCGATGAAGTTGATGGAATTGTTAAAAGAATGGGGAATAGAGAAGAGAGTGTTTACAATTACAGTGGATAATGCATCATCAAATGATAACATGCAAGGCATTCTCAAGAGGCAACTTTGAAAGGATTTGGTATGTAATGGTGAGTTCTTCCACGTTAGATGCGTAGCACACATTCTGAATTTGATTGTCCAGGATGGGCTAGCTGTGATTGATGAAGCATTAGAGAAAATCAGAGAGAGTGTGAAGTTTGTGAAGGTAAGTGAGTCCAGAGAACAAACGTTTCAAAGCTGTGTTGAAACTGTGGGAATTGAGGCTAAAGCAGGTTTGGTTTTGGATGTTAAAACTCGATGGAATTCTACTAATCTCATGCTTTCTAGAGCCATTATGTTGAAAGATGCGTTGCGTAACCTTGCTGAAGTAGAGACAAGTTACAAGAGCTATTCGTCTGATTTTGAGTGGAATAGAGGAGAGTTGATATGCGACTTATTAACTCCGTTTTCAGAAATGACCAATCTAATTTCAGGCTCATCATATCCAACTGCAAATCTTTACTTTATGCAAGTTTGGACAATTGAAAGGTGGTTGAAAACTCATGCAGAATCTGATGATGAGATTATTCGTATAATGGTTGAAAGTATGAAACTAAAGTTCGAGAAATACTGGGAGGAATACAGTGATGTACTTGCTATGGCTGCGGTTTTCGATCCAAGACTGAAGTTAACATTCCTTGAGTATTGCTTCTCTATTTTAAATGTATCTACTTGTGACTCTAGGGTGAAGCATATACGTAAGAAAATGAAAAAGCTTTTTGAAGTGTATAAGAAAAATCCAAATAAAACCAGTGCAGGGACTCACAAACAAGCACCGGAGAAAGCACTCTACCTGGATACGGTGTAAGTTTTCTGATGCATGATACATTCTGAAAAACGCATGATACATTATGTTCTCAATAGGTTCTTTGATGCATTTTTCAGGATTTTTATCCGTTCTTTTCTCAAACAGCGGGTACGAGTGGAAAATCAGCTTTAGATAAGTATTTGGATGAACCCGTTTTAGATATGGTTGCCTTTAAGAGTTTGAATATCTTGGCGTATTGGAAAGATAATGCAAACCGGTTTAAGGAATTGTCGTGTATGGCATGTGACGTGTTAAGTATCCCTATTACAACAGTAGCTTCAGAATCTTCTTTTAGTATAGGGAGTCGCGTGCTAAACAAATATCGGAGTTGTCTTCTTCCTACAAATGTGCAAGCGTTGATTTGCGCGAGGAATTGGCTACGCGGTTTTGAAGAGATTGGTAAGTTCTTTTTCTAATTTTGCTTATTTTCTTTTGTTATTTTCTAATAGAATTTGTGTTCATAAATTTTTATTTGATTTTCCTATCTTTAGAAGATCGATTTGAGTTCACAGAGGAAGATAAGGAAGAAAGAGAAGCTTAAGGAATGTAAGGAAGCTTGAGGAAGAAGGAGAAGCTTATGTTGACGTTTACTTGGTTTTGTGCAAGTTTACTACTTATGTTTCAGTTGGTTTTGTTTCAATAATACCATAAGCTTATGTTTTGCTTATGTTGATTTGGAGCACATAGGCACAACTTGATACGTTCTTGCTTATGTTTTGCTAATGAAATTTTTTGAATTTACATCTTTTAATATTTACATAAAAATAGAAATAAACAATAGATAAAAACAAACTTTCAAATAATTTATTAAACAAACAATTTGAATTGATTATTGTTTTTGAATAATTTATTAAACATATTCAAATGATCTAAAACATATATAAGTGGATTCCCATAGACAAACCATTTGGACAAGGTCATTACTGGTCATGGTCGTTATTGATCACGGTCGTAAATGGTTGTGGTCATTACTAGTCCGCAAAATAAAATGTCCGCTTGGACATGACCATTTGGACGTGGTCAACCCATTTGACAGTTGTAGTTACACAAAGTAGATGAATCCACAACAAAACATGTGCCACCTTTAATATCATTGGTCACTGATTTTCGGCTATGCCTACACGCACGCCTCCACCTTTTGCAAAATGCGATTTTCCATTTAAAAAACAAAAAATTACAAATTCTTGGAAGTTAAACGTTGACTTGTTGACCTTCTTACATTGATTAGTTAATAACTTTAGTTGGGAAACTAAATGTGGTAATGTAAAAAAACCAAACTTGACGGAGAGCAGTGTCTTTTAAACAGAAATATGGTATTACAACACTAAAATGACTTACACTTTTGTTAATTTGATTTAAAAGAAACAGCTTTTAGCTTACTGTTCTTGAAAGATACAAGAAACCCAAGATTTTGAGCTCCGTAAGATTTTGATTACTGTTATTGGAAGCATCTTGATGAACAATTCTTCTTCTTCTTTTTCTTCTTCTGCTTCTTCTTCTTCTTCTTCTTCTTGTCTTGTTTCAAAGCTTGGTGCTTTTGGTTTGTTGTTCCCATTTTGTCATTTCCGGGTTTTTTTCTGGGTTTCAAGGGTTATAAAAAAGTGAAATTTCCTTGAGCTCAATTCGATTGAAGTTTTCGACCAACCCTTGATGATCTTAACCTACAATAATCATGGAATTTCAAGTCCTAGAACCATAAAGTCTCTACCTTTTTTTTTTTTTTTTTTTTTTCTCTTTTTGTGTTGCTAGTGTTCTTGTGTCAATCCTGATCATTTCTTGCTATAGATCCTCTCATTCAGAGGTGTAATCTCTATCTTAACTGATTCTCACATCCTTCTACCTCTGCCAATGTCTGTATTCAGACAGTTATGCATATATATGTCGGTAAATGTTCGTTGAGTTTTATGGTAAGATAACCATTAAACTTCTGGCATTGGTGTTCTGAATCTTGAATGTGGAATTTTGAATCTTTGAAGGTGGCTACTAGTTATAGCATTGATGTTTATCACATTGTTGCTTAATGTCTTTTGTGTGTTCTTTGGGAATCTCTGCTTTTGGATATAAGTACTGGTGTTTCCCCAAGATTGTAGATTGAGGAACTTTGAATTTGAGTCTAATGTGTTCTTAATCTTCTATCTGTTTGCTTTTCTCAGGTATCACTGAAAATGAATCAAAAAAGAAAGACCTCGTCTCTTCGTCGGTTGTTCTCTTTTGTGTTTTTGCTTGCAATGGTTTTCCTTATAGGCAATGCGTTTATTACAGTAGACTATAAAGAGGTAACTTCTTCTGTAACCTTGAAAGCATAATCTTAAATCTGAATTTGTCAATAGTCTATAACAGTTTGGGTTTAAATCATTGACAGGGCATCTCGGGATGGACTTCGATAATTAGACTAAATCTTGCGAAACTGAAGATGTGCAAGGTCGGTTGATTAGCTAAGCTACTCAGTTTCTATGATCAAAACCAAGTCACATGTCTATTTGAATCTTGATATTTTCATGTTACTTTGCTTAATTAGACACAACTCAGGCCTCCCGGAAGCGAGACGTTACCGAGAGGCATTGTTGCAAGTACATCTGACTTGGAAATGCGACCATTATGGGGCGCTAAGCGGAATAAGGTATTTACTCGTTGCCAGCCATTCCAGTTTCCCAAAGTTATCATTAGCCATTTCCTTACCGCTACGTTTACTGTTTTTTTTTTTGTTCAGAACCCAAAGCCAAACTTATTGGCTATGGCAGCTGGAATAAAACAGAAGGAAAGTGTCAATAAGATTGTCAAGAAGGTAAAACCTCGGACAATGCTCTCGGTAATGAAACAGATTTTGATGTGAGATCTCTTCTTTTTCGTACTTTCCATGTGGCAGTTTCCATCAAGTGAGTTCGTTGTGATGCTGTTTCATTATGACGGTGCCGTGGATGACTGGAAGGAGTTTGAATGGAGTGAAACTGCTATTCATGTTTCTGCTGTAAACCAAACCAAATGGTAATTGTTTTCTTCAAATCATAAACCGGAAGCGGAACTATAGCATTTGGCTGTGCAGTTTCAAAATCTTTATGATTCTTTTAGGTGGTTTGCAAAGCGTTTTCTACACCCGGATATTGTATCAGCGTATTCCTACATATTTCTGTGGGATGAAGATCTCGGTGTTGACCATTTTGATGCTAAAAGGTAGAAATATCATACAAAGAGCATATTGTTTGTCATTTGATGAAGATGTGAAAGTGATATTTATGTTACCTAAGCAATGCAAATTTCAGGTATGTTTCAATTATTAAAGAAGAAGGGCTTGAAATATCGCAGCCTGCTCTCGATCGCAATTTGTCTGAAGTGCATCATGAACTTACCGCACGAGACAAGAAATCAAGAGTACATAGGTACTTCTCTCATGTTCCAATAAAAAAAAGTTATAATATTATTGGAAGAATTACTTAATAATTCATCTTATTGTAATGTTTTGCCGAGTACCAGGAGAACATACAAAGTCATTGGTCGGGCTAGGTGCAACGAGAATAGCACCGGACCTCCTTGCACGGGGTAAAAGAACTGAATCTCAATTTCTAATTCAGTGAAAGCCTAACCATTTAATTTACTTTTGCTAGTACATGTAGTATTTATTCTTAAACTCAGTAAAAAACTTCTCTACCTACAGATTTGTCGAAATGATGGCTCCTGTGTTCTCCAAAGCAGCCTGGAGGTGTACGTGGCATATGATTCAGGTATTACACAAGTTTAAACTTATTATGTCATAGACTGATGAAAACCCTCAACATCTAATTACTCTAATCGTTTGATTGCCTTTTTTTATTTACAGAATGACTTAAACCACGGATGGGGTATAGATTTTCAGCTTGGATATTGTGCACAGGTACAAACTGTGACTGAGCCAACAAATACACCCTTTTATTTTTGTCTTTGTTGTTATGGGTTTTATATCAGTAATCTTTTGTTGGTTTGAATAGGGTGATCGAACAAGAAATATCGGGATTGTTGATTCGGAGTATATACTTCATTTGGGTCTTCCTACATTAGGAGGTTCAGTTGAAAATAAGGTTTGAAGCTGGTTCTCTTACCAATCCTATGTCAAACCCCTTATGATTTATTTAGATATTAATTATAGTCATTGCACATATGCAGACCGATTCAGGACAATTCGATAAGACCAAGAGTCAGCATAGTTCAGACAAATCTGTATGCAATTTACATACTATGATTTGCTCTCTCTCTCTCTCTCTCTCTCTCTCTCTCTCTCTCTCTCTCTCTCTCTCCTTTTTCATTACCTTTAGATATCCAATTATTGTCTAATTAATGTTACCATGCAGAAACCATCATCAACATTCCAAGTGTCATCTGGTAGATCTGAGGTAAGCTTCTAACCAGTTTGGTTTTCTTTTCTTAATGTCCATAGTGTATGGCTAAAATCTCTATGAAAATAAACCGCTATTACGTAGGTTCGGAAGCAGACTTATGCCGAACTGGAGACTTTTAAAAACAGATGGAAAAATGCTGTGAAGAACGATGAGTGCTGGATAGACCCGTTCCAATCGTGAAAGATTGCTTGTTTTCGACACACTTATACATTCATAGAAGCACAGGAATACCCGGAAGACCGCAAGGAAGCAAAAGAAAAGGAGAGATGATTACCAGACTGCTAAGATGATAGCATTCTGTGGATCATCATATTGATGATGTGCTGCATTTTAACCAATTACTGAAGGTATACATGTAGCTTAGGATTTTACAATTTTGTACTAGAGTACCGGAGATTCTTGACGATTCTTCTATCTCCCACTTTATAGAGACTCAAAGTTTAGCACAAAAATCTTACTAGTGACTTATATATGTACCACTGAAAGTACACAAGGTTTTGAAATAAAGCTGAGTTTTTACAATTGGTTCATGACTCTTTACGTTTTCTCATTCTTCTTTCTGAGTAGCTCTAGTTAGAAAAGCGCAGATTTGCTTATGATTCTTGAGATTATTCCTCCAAGCTCCTCTCCACAATCCTCTTGTACATGATGGCCAGCCTGATAAGGACAAAATCGGTTCAAGTTAGCTTTGTTACTTAGTAATGTCTCATGGATATAAGGAGATAACTGATACCATTGGAAGTTCAACGAGTTTGTGTCCTGAACTCCTGCAAAAGTCTTCAACTCCTTCATAGCTCAGCCACCTGTCTCGTTGTCCCCAGCACACGGTGGTCGGGATTTTCCAGTCTTTATCCATCAGTGATGTCCTCATCTCTTCTGCGTAGCCCTGTCAGGTAAAATTCTTAGAAATTTCCAATCTTTCTCTTGATATCAACTTGAATTATCTTAGTTTTGATCGGACACTTTATGAACCTTAAGCTCCTTCTTCATGGCCCTGCTGATGGCGTTAAGGGCAAAACCAGAAGAACCTGAGGTGAGATAAGGTCTTCGGTAGACCATTGCATCGTCTTCTTTCATTTTGTAAGGACCACAGCTCGTCAAAGGCTTGTCACTTGCTCTTAGTGGATCCTGTTGGTTGTAGTCTACATCAAGAAGCTTCAAAGGAGAAAACAAAAAAGAAACAACTTTGATGAAACCAACCTGAGAGAAAATCTCCCCGAGCAAAAAGTTGCTGAATACAGACAAGGTTGATGGAAGTTTAGCATGTTCGGATGTGAGCTGAAACCGCAAATACAGGCACTAAATTAGTTTGAACGAAGAGAAGAGAATGGTGGGTTTTGGTGTGGTTTCTAATTTGTTTCCTTACAGGAGGATTCAAGAGTATGAGATTCCTGATCTTCTCTGGTCGTTTTCTTGCGTATTTTACCACAGCAGTTGAGAAGTAGCCCTGATAAAAACACCAAAGAAGAGAAGTTAACGCTGAACAAAACTGAAAATGATGCTTCTTCAGTTGATGCTACTGACCTGCACAACAAGTGAGACTTCACGGGTGGTTACTTCATATATGAATGACTCAAGCGATGAAACAAACTCTGCAAAACCGCATACAAAAAAAAATCGATATTCTGATAAAACTCTCTCTGGTTAAGGTTTGTCTACAACCAGGGTTTAAGAACATGCTACCGTCCAATGTATAGTTGAATCCATATCCGGCCTGAGGCTTGTCAGAAAATCCAAATCCTAGCCAATCGAAAGCAATGGCGCGGTAGTTCTTTGAAAGCACGGGAAGAGCTTTCCGGTACGAGTACGACTAAAAAAAAAAAAGCTCAAAATCAGTAAGTTATTCATATGCATGAAGATCAATGAGTTTGAAAGAATACTAAAATTACCTGAGATGGGAATCCATGGATCAGTATAACAGGAGGACTGTCTAGGCTACCAGATTCTACACAAAACCATCTAAGGAAACAAAATCATAGACCCTAAAGCAATTTGTGCATGATATAAGAAACAGAAATTTGGAAGCAGTGTGTGTTGTCTTTACCTGAAAACATCTTTGGAAGCTTGAGAGCTAGCTCCCATTGTTAGTCCGAAAATAGGATCTTTGGCTTCTACACCGGATCCACCAACTCTATGAGCTTTAACCTGAAACATTGCAGACTCAAAATGTTCATCAAAACAAAACTATAGATCACTAAAGCAAACTTTATTCCTACCCATTTTCCTTGCTTTAACCACTCATCTGATGAACTCGGTTGATCCGAATACTTCCCTGCGATGAAAAAAAACAAGAATTTGTTTTTCCAATTATACCAAGAAAGCAAAAGGTAATGTTTTTATTGGTGATGAAGTGAGAATGGTTAGAAACCTCCACTGAAAGAGAATCCATCTCCAATGGAAACAGGAGCATCAATGAGATAGTCCTGTTAGAAGAACAAGAAGAAGACAAGATATGATTAGTTCGTAAGGTAAGTGAGTCGATTAGGAGTTGTGTAAGAAGGAAAGGATACATCTTGGTTATTATTGGATTTGCAGATGAACTTGGGATGTTTTGTAGGAGAGTATCTGGAAATGAGATATGAAGATGATGAAGGAGGTGATGCAGAGACTGAGGTAAGAGATGATCGGAGTTGATGAGTGTGAGAAAATGTAGGGTTGTGTATATGAATCGCCATTTTTTTCTTTGATACCAAAAAGAAACGAAAAAAATATGAGAATGAGGAAAAATGTAGGGTGGTTTAAACCGTTGCTTTGTGTCAGGGAGAGACAGAGAGATAGGCTTTATGTGGTTGTTGACTTGTTTTGTTCTAGTTTCGCCGTTACGGAGGGAGGCATAAAGATTTTGTTTTTGTTTTAGTCTATTAAGAATTTAAGATTTTAGAGATTGATTGGGTTTTGCTCAAATTTGTGCGGTTACGGTTGCAAGCCTTTGACATTAATCATAGAAAATTATTTCTTACCATTTCAAAACTCTCTCAACCATTAAGCTTTTGCGTTAGGGACAATTGGAAAATTATTTATTTTAACAAACTGATCTTTATAACTTTTTTTTATTTCATACCGAGATTTTATTATCTTCTACCAAATTTTATCAATCATATTTTTATATACTTGATGCATAAATTAAAATATACATTCTTTGTTGAAAAATATAAAATGTTTTAGATAAAAAAGGTGAAAATTAAAAAAAAAAATTTCTTTAAAAGCATCATCTATGATATTCAACTTTAAACAAATTTTTGGTCTTTTTCACTATTGACCTGTTTCATTTTCCAAGTGAACAACGAAAAGCAGAACACCAATATTTTAATGACCCGCAATTATTGTTTATTGCATACAATAATTTTCTTTGTCACGAGTTGGTTTGAAACGTCGCCTAGGCGTCGTCTAGGGTCTAGGCGGACACCTAGGCGTCGTCTAGGCGCTAGACGTCCCTAAGCTGATTCGATTTTATGCTAATCGGAGGTGTTAGGCGGAAGGTGCTATTTGGCGGGCTGAGCGTAAATTAGACGGGTTGGACGTAAATTAGGCGGCATAGACGGAATAAATTCGCTTTTAAATTTTTTAAAAATTTTTTTTTAATTTATAAAACGGAGCTGTATTGACTAATTTAAAAAAAAAGAATTTTGGTTTTTTTATTTATTTATAGATCATGTTTCTTAAGATTATTTCATTATGTTTTATTCTATAATTTATATAATACTAATAAATAGTTTATTATATATATAAAATATATATATAGAGTTATATTTAAAAACCGCTTAAAATGCCTAAAAAATTGCCTAGGCCCCGACTAAGCGTTCTAGGCGATAGGCGGAGGGTCGCCGCCCACTTAGCGCCTAGCGCTTTTTTGAACATTGCTTATGATATAAAGCAAAATACATTCAACGTAAGCGCGATAAATATTAAAAATTAAAACTCACCACATCACGACCGTATTAATTTTAATCGAGATGGTGAAAAGTGTAAATATATATTATATAATAAAAAAAAATTCTATATTTTATTAGTTTAAATTGTAAACAATTTTTTTTCCAAATTTTAATGAATGAAATTTTACATTTGCTTCCATTTTCCTTTCGTCTTAAATTCCATTTTCTGTCTTTTTTAGATTCTTTAAATTATGTTCTAAAAAGTAAAATGTAAACAAATTTGTTTTCAAATTGTAGTGAATGAAATTTTACATTTGCTTCCATTTTCCTTTCGTCTTAAGTTCCAATTTATGTCTTTTTTTTAGATTCTTTAAATTATGTTCTAAAAAGTAAAATGTAAACAAATGTTTCAAAAGTTTAATGTAAACAAACAATTTTGTCAATTTTTCTTTTCGAATAAGATACATAGGAAGACCCTCGAGACATATATATATGGCTTACATTGGTTGGCAAAACTTAAGTCTAAAAAAATGGGAAGTTGTGAAGGTCAAGAAACACATGTCCTAATGGTAACACTACCATTCCAAGGTCACATCAATCCTATGCTCAAATTGGCCAAACAGCATTCACCAACGAGCCTCCACTACACTCTCGCCACCACTGAGCAAGCTCGTAACCTCCTCTGCGCCGCCACCGTCGATGAACCCCCTAGCCCGTTGGACCTCGCTTTCTTCTCCGATGGTCTGCCTAAAGACGATCCAAGAGGCGACGAATCTGTCCTTGAGTCATTAAGAAATGTTGGACACAAGAACTTGTCTAAAATCATCAGAGAAAAGAGATTCTCTTGCATCATCTCTTCACCTTTTACTCCATGGGTTCCAGCTGTTGCAGCTGCTCATAACATCCCTTGTGCAATCCTCTGGATCCAAGCTTGTGGAGCTTACTCGATTTATTACCGTTACTACAAGAAGACCAACTCTTTCCCCGATGATCTCGAAGACCTGAACCAGACAGTGGACTTACCAGCTTTACCATTGTTGGAAGTCCGAGATCTCCCTTCGTTTCTCTTACCTTGTTCAGGAAGTCACTTCAGTCAGCTAATGAAGGAGTTCGCCGATTGCTTGAGAGATGTGAAATGGGTTTTGGTGAATTCTTTCTACGAACTCGAATCAGAGATAATCGAATCGATGTGTGATTTAAAACCGATAATCCCAATCGGTCCTCTGGTTTCTCCATTTATGTTGGGAGCTACTGAAGATGAAACCCTAGATGGGAAAAATCTTGACTTGTGGAAATCAGATGAGTATTGTATGGAGTGGCTTGACAAGCAAGCTAGGTCTTCGGTTGTTTACATATCTTTCGGAAGCTTACTCAAATCATCGGAGGATCAGGTCGAGAGCATAGCCACGGCGTTGAAAAACAGAGGAGTTTCATTTCTTTGGGTGATAAGGCCTAAAGAGCGAGGCGAAAACGTCCATGTTTTGCAGGAGATGGTTAAAGAAGGACAAGGAGTTGTCATTGAGTGGAGTCCACAAGAGAAGATACTGAGCCACGCAGCGATCTCTTGCTTTGTCACGCACTGTGGATGGAACTCGACGATCGAGACGGTGGCGGCTGGTGTTCCGGTGGTGGCTTACCCGAGCTGGACGGATCAGCCAATTGACGCGAGGTTGCTTGTGGATGTGTTTGGAATAGGAGTGAGGATGAGGAACGACGCCGGAGACGGCGAGCTTAAGGTCGCAGAGGTGGAAAGATGCATTGAGGCCGTGACGGAGGGATCCGCCTCCGAAAATATGAGGAGGAGAGCGATGCAGCTGAAACAAGCCGCACGATTGGCGATGGCACCTGGTGGATCTTCGGCTCAGAATTTTGACTCTTTCATAAGTGATATCACAATCACTTGACTTGTTACGTGAATCATTTATTCAACTCGTAACTTTGCATCTGTTTATGATGATACTTGAGATTTGATGAGTTGCAAAGAGAATAGTTTGAGTTTTTATAAGTTGCAAAGAGAATACTTGTTACGTGAATCATTATTCAACGTTATGAACTTATGATTTTTGTAGCCATGAAATCATAACGTTGTCCTAAAAAATATGCTCCACTCCCCCAACAGAGATCAACATCAGTTTATTTTTAAAACGTACTAGATTATTAGATTCTCACCCGCACTATTTTATTCACCTTTTACAATATAGTAGAGTTCCATACATTGAAATCATGCCACAATATTAGTTTTGTGTTTGTAAGTATAAATCAATTTCTTAAAAAATAGACAATTATACGAATATAAAAAGAAATAATAATATAGAGATTACAAAAGTGTTTTAGTTTTGAGATAATTAAACATATATAATAGAGTTTTAAGAATGGAAATTAGCATAGTCTTAAATGGGAAAACAAATATCATAAGAAGAAATAAACTAATTAAAAGTCAATAATACAACGAAACATATTACAAAACTTGGTTCAAACGATTAAGGTGGAGGGTAAATGTTCTAATCATCATCTGAAGCATCATAACGTAACCTAATGAATATGTTTGCCAATTCTGTTCTAATCAAGTAAATATGGTGAAAATGTAAAAAGCGGTGCGAGATATATATTTTAGATAAATATTTTATAAATAAAAATAGATTAATGACATTAATATAATTATAAATTAAAATTTACTTGGCATTTTACAATAATATATTTATTGCTAAACTCAAATTAAAAATACATCCCAAAGAAAAAGTAAAATAATATAATATATTATAATATTATATCATAAAATTATTTTTAAAGTTAAAGTTTTATTTTATAAATATAACAAACTATTTAATTGATCAAATATAATATATTACAAAAAAAATTATTATCGACTATATTGATTTGTCCATAACATATTTGTTATATTATCCCTTAGTCGTGTCATATATTATCTATCTGCTCCATCTTCTACACTAGCTACATTAAATTTCTAATCAAATAGTTTTAAATGTTGTATTATAATGGTAATTAGTCATATATATGCATTATATTATATTTATCATGTATTATCATGCATTATATTTATCATGTGTCTCTATGAATTATTCATGGGATATATTCTTATGTTTAAAAAAAAAATTGCTTACTTGAGAGGGTTGGTACTGCAAACGAAGAGTTTCTTTTATTTTTTTAGAGTGTTTTAAGTTTTTTTTAGAGTTTGGAAAGAATAATGAAAAAGAGAGTTTATTTATAGAATAATTATTTTGTATATTTTTGATTAAAAAAAAAAAGTTGGTCAACTAGCTACAGTCCCTAAACCACACCTCAACCCTTGCTTTTCAATTATCAGGTGCATTTGTCTTTTTACTTCAATAATACATGTCTCGGTAAGTGTTCTATATTTTCTGCTTTTTATTTTATTTTATTTTTATAAACAGAAAATCAAAAAATAAAACTGATTGATGACATATTTTTGGTACCGCTGTGTGTTTCCAATAAACACTCTAAACACTCTAAACATTTTTGGTACCGCTGTATATAAATCATGTAAGATCCGTTTTCAAATTCGGAATGATATATTTACTTTTTCAGAATTTTGTATTTAAGTCCTAAATCTTTCTATTAAGAACTTGTTTTATTAAATTTTGATTTCATATTAACTATATATAGGTCGTTAAATATTGTTTGCATAATACTAAGAATCAAACCATTGGCTGGAAAAGAGAAAAAGTAATACCAAGAACTCAAAGATCTATTCTTTCCGAATAAATTACTTAAAACAAATAAATAAAACCAAACAAAACTGCAAGTGTGTCACAAAAATTATTTTTGAATACTAAAAGATCATCAAGAAGAAGCCATGTCTTGAGGCTTATTAAGCAATGATAAATTCTGGTGTTAACAAAGAAGCTGATCAAGAGTAATTATCAAGGAAGACAATATTATGTTGTAAGATTCCGTTTTTAAATTCGAAATCATATGGTGATACTTTTATTAATCGTTTATTTAAGTCCTAAATCTAAATGTTTAGTACCAAATTGATATTTTTTATTTTATCATACCGATTTCTTGATGCTTTGAAATTATTTGCATCATCGTAAAACTAAAGATAAAAATTAGTAGATATAAATACCAAACGACTCAAACTTTTGTGACGTACCACATATCCAGTAAATCACTTAAAATTATTAGTGTTTTGTTTAAATAACTTAAACAAATACATAAAATCAAGAGAAATATCCATTATAAGATCAAAGCTTGTCACAAAAGACTTATTGTTTTAAATTCCCTAAAAAAATGAAAGCTTCTTAAGAAAGACTTGTTGTTATAAAGCTATGAAAATGTCATATAAGACTTATTAAGCACTGATAGATTCATCACTCTGTTTCACAATACTTGTCATTGTATCTTTATTTTTTGTTTCAAATTAGTTGTTATTCTGCAATTTCAATGCACATTTATGACTAATTTTTTCTATTTTTATCCTTAGTTTTAAGATTATTAATTACTCATATCAAATAAAATATTATATTTATTAGAGATAAAATAGATTTTTATAATGTTTTCTTAATATGTGTGAAATAACCTATAATGACAACTATTTTGAAACAGAAGAAGTAAAAAACACCGAAAAAGTCTTCACCATTTTGGTTTCTCAATCTTCACTCTCACAACTTTTAGATTCTTCACATTCACTTCATGATCACCAAGAGAACCTGCTGATGTTTTGTTCAATCCAGTTACCACACAATCACCGAAGGGAGACAAATCGTTTGCAGCCAAAGACTCATCGCCAACAACATCTTCTTTAGTTGAAATCAAAACCTCTTTTGAGATTTCATTACATGTTAGAAGGCCGCTATCTTTCACACAATGTTTTTTTTAAGAAGATTCAGACATGGACTCCCTTGCAACAATCCGGTCACGCTTGGGAGAAGAAGTGATGATGTCTTGTCTAGACCAAACTTTTTCAACCTTGAATGTATCATTTCCTTGACAAAGATTTAATTTCTCAATACATATGAGAACTGGAACTTTTTCCCTATACTGTTTTTCAATGCTCCTGGCAACTCTTCCGGATTCTCAATCTGTGGATAAACATAATATAAGCTCTTGAAATTATTTCATTGATTTAAAATTGCAGTACGAAAATTGTTAATAGATAATGTACCTCATCATAAAATTCTTCAAGAAGGTCATCGGCAGTTAACTTAACCACGGAGAAAACATTATTGTCAAACAAAATACATTTTGCTTGTCCAGAAGTATCCATCACAATTAGATGCAACTTATACCTATTGATAAGTTTTTCAAGATTATAAATGTGGTCATTTGTTATTATTGAACGAACCTAGATAATTATGCAAACTAACAATTTAAATTCATACCTTGCAACAAATAATGTCGCGTCGGAGATATTGCAAACCTCACAAAAAAAAGATATCCTCTTGAAAGACTTGGACACCCTTTTGTTACATTTCTTAGATGTAATGTAATACCAAATCCAATCGGTATCAATCCCTAAAATGGTACATATGATTTTGCACTTGCCAACCTACGTTAAAAAATCTCCAAAATATATTAGTTTGAAGTTGATAAATATGAAAATAGGAGGGAAGATTGTTTTTGTCTATAAATGCTACCTCCTTAGAATTAAGCAATTCGCTAATTGTCAACAACGAGAACTGATCGGAAAATTCGTCCTTCAAAATGATTTCTTCTTTCTTAGATGTTCTTGGCATAATCTTAAGAACCAAGCCATCGTCCGGCAAACTGAAAACGTAATGCGATTAGTATTTTTCAGTTAAAACGTTTATATAAGTCAGTAAAAAACTTTGCATAGATTAAACTTGTTTAACTATATACCTTTTCTTAAATAAAATCACGTCAGGACAATGCGAATTAACAATCACTTGAGACATATCAAAAGCATTAGTGATTTGATGAGCACCTTAAAAAAGAATGAACCAAAAGTTAGTAGTTTCAGATTAAACAAAACTGAAAAAACTGAATCGAGAATTATGAAAATATAGTTACCTCGGAATACATTAATCTTCGCAAATCGTATGAGACAAATAACTATCCCATCTTCAGATTCTTCGCAAATAGCAAAAACGTGTTGTGCAAACTTTCCCCCAACGTACAGGGTAGACGATCATTGCTATAGTTCCAAATACAAATTTAATATAATATACATAATTTTCTAAACAAATGTAAAAGAAAAAATTAATAAGAAAAAATAAGTACTTGTTGTTACGGATTTCAAACTCAAGTTTGTAAATGTCCTTGTTATTAATCTCCAACCTCTCCAAATCTCTAACACTCACAATATGTCCTATAACATCGGCAAACATTTCATAGAAAATATTCAATAAAGAAAAAAGTTAACTAATTAAAACTTTCAATGTAAAATGCTATAAATAAATAAAACTAACCTAATAAAATGTTTGGATTGAGAGAGTCGGTCAAAATTACAACATAATTTGCTGGCTCAAGGAAAACACTTTCTGATCGAGCACCACATCGCACAACAGTAGTAGAGTTCAACAATGACATCTTGTAACGATGACTACAAGCTCAATACTGACGTGAGGCCGGACTGAAAGTGAAGTTTTCAATTAGTCTGCACTCACCAACAACAAACAACCTCTCAAGTCGGTTGACAAATGGTTTCATGATGGATCAAAGTAAGAAAATCATTTATAAATAAACCACATAACAAATATTTTAAAAATTGTCATTTACTTGTTCGTCGGCTAAGATAATCTCCATAGATTCACCAGTTTTAACATGGAACTATTTCCAAACATATAAAACCTTAACTTGAATTAACCAAGTCACCTTGAAAGGCTTAACGTCTTTGAGAAAAGAGATAGATTGTTGTGAAGCCATTTTTGCTCGGATTTCTATGGTAAATATACAGCCTAGACTTTTTAGGTTAAAAGATGCGTCAGCAGGAAAACGTTTTTGAAATAATTGACTTAAAAAGAAAGTATCTAACTAAATATTCACAAAGAATTATGAATGAACTAGATTTTATACCCACGCGTAGCGTGGGTTTGTTTTATCGATGAGTTTAATATAAATTTGGATTTACTAATTTTTAAATTAGCAGGTATTGACATATATGGATGCAAAAATATAATGGTAAGAAAATGAAGCAATCGTAGAGAATTAGATAATTAATTTACGAATTTGTATCGTTAATTTGTATTTGTTCAATCCACACTTTATTGAAGTTAGTTGGCAGGCATATTCGGATTCTCTGTTTTTTCATCTAGACTATAAACATTCTACTCTCAATGTATTCCCTAGACAAAAGTCAAATGAGATCATTTGTAGATTTATATGTTTAAAATCAATTGATAATTATATAGCTATTCTACATTTAACTAATTTTGTAGTTCTTCAAAAACAGTTTGTCAAACATATTTATTTAATCGACTGTAAAATTTAAAATTATTAGAAAAACCCAGTTTAATTACTTCAAATATGTGGAGTTTTAATCCAGAGTCATGATACTTAAATTTTACTTTCTCATAGAAGATTAACTTTGTTGAATATTTGCAACTACCACCATATATCCAAAATCCATCAAAGACATTTCAGCTTGAAAAGTTATTGATGATTATTAGTGTTTCAGATACCCTTTGATGATATAATCACACACAAAGCCAATCTAGTACGTGGTCCAACTAATTTTTAAGTATATTATACTCTCTCTGTTTTACTCTCAAACTCTAAATTACCTCTCATGATCCTTTTTTTCTTTGACAACAATCTATTGAGTCTCTAATTCAAATACTAAAGATATGCTAGACTAAATCTATTGATATCTGGCTAATTTTATTTCACTGGAACTAACTATTAAAGCACAATGTAGACACCAATCAATCAATGTAAAACAAATTCTATTCTTTTATCTTTCTTACGACAACAAAATTCTAGCATTTGTAGTATAACATGTTTGCTCATCCACTCTATTCTCTTCTTTAACCATATTAACAATCTCTCAACTCTGCTATTATTCTCCACCTTTAGCTTCAAGCCATTAAATTTGTTATCAAACTTGTTTTATAGGTTGCCAGTAGCATTAAAAGAAAATAAATTTACTAATAAAATTTGATGATCTTTAATATTAGGATTATCAAGTAAAATTCAATGTTTCCAATTTACTTGTAGTTTTAATATCCAATTATCCATATATTTTATTTTATCCTTTTAAGAATTAAATGGAAAAGCTTGTAAAAATAGAAAAAACTGAACTTAAAAAAAACAGAAATTTTCTATTAAAAAGGAAAATTAACTTGTAATAAATGCTTTACAAAAATAAAAATTCTCTATAAACCAAAAAAATTAATATAATTTTAAATGTTGATATAGACAATAGTTGTTGGTTTCAAAATATTCTGATTTCACATTTAGCACAAAGTAATGTCTATGTTACAACAAAATTATGTGTAGCTAAAGCAAAAAAAACAGAAATGCTTTACAAAAATAAAAATTCTCTATAAACAAAAAAAAATTATCATAATTTTAAATGTTGATATGGAATATAGTTGTTGGTTTCAAAATATTCTGATTTCACATTAAGCACAAAGTAATCTCTACGTTACAATAAAATTATTTGTAGCTAAAGCAAAAAAAAAGTAAAAATTTAAATCTTAGAGGCAAGCTAAGTCTGAATGTAAAAACAATGGCGCAACAATAGTATATGAGAGATTATGTAACAATAGAGAATATGAAAAATTACGTCAATGAATAGCAAATATATGAGGAACAATGGGAAACGAAGAAAAAATAAAGAAACAAATTCACACCTCATGTTATAAAGAAAAAACTTACAAAACTAAAAAATATTTCACCATATAAAAAAAAATTAACACTAAAGAAAAGTTACCAGCTAGGTTTTTGTTAGAATCGATGTTTTTATTATATTCGATGGATAAGAATTTTTTGAAAAAACTTACAAAAACAAAAACAAACCCAGAACAAATAATTAAAATTGAGAAGAAAACTACTCCATCTGTTTTTATATAATTGATTTTCTAGGATTTTCACACATATTAAGAAAATATATTAAATTGTAAATTTAAATGTATTATTTTTTGTGCTAAACAAGTTTATGTAAATTTTAATCAATAGTAATTCAATAAAATCAATTAATATGTCTTGAAATTCACAATTCATCTTCATTACTTCATTAAAACTGCATAAAAATGTAAAACATCAATCTTTAAAAAAAAAAATTCTAACATTAAGTATTTGAAAACGGAGCGAGTATATCTTAAGTGTATTAGCAAAAGCAACGAACAAACGAATGGAGAAAAATAAACACCAACAAAAAAATCGTTAGAAACATCAGAACATAATATCAAACCTAAAAAAGATGAAAACTGTAAAATTAGTTTTGCATTCAATCGATAAAGCAAAAAAAAAAAAATATATATATATATATATATATAAATTCGGGCAACACATATCTTCTGTAATAATCGAATAGAAAAAGAATATTTTCTATTTATCATAATACATATATTTCCTTTTTAATACTTTTTTGAATTCTAATTGTAATAGATTTTCTTGTTTGATAAATTATTTTCTATTTAACAACTCTAAGAAATTTTTCTAATTTGAGTATTTGACATAGCAACACTATTGATTGATTTAAATCATATGTGGACGGCTACGCGTGGGTTCATTTTATCGATGAGTCTAATATATATTTGGACTTGCTAACTTTTAAGTGATATATACATCGACATATACGAATGCAAAAGTGCAATGGTAAAAAGATGAAAATATCATATATAATTAATTAATTACTTTACCATAAATAGTAATTTGTATCGGTTAGTAATTTATGATAAATACTAATTATAAATGATATTTCATGATCCTTTCTGTATATTTGGCAACAATTCACGAAGTCTGTGATTCAAATAGTAAAGTATGCAAGACTAAATCTATATATATTTTGGTTAATTCTATCCCACTAAAACTAAATATTAAAAGCATGTAATACACTTTTTCTATTATTTTACCCTTTTTTGTTGAGAAAATATTTTTTACCTTTATTAGTTGTGACAACAAAATTCTAGCATTTGTAGTTTGACATGTTTGCTCATCCACCTATTGTCATCTTTACCATATCAGCAATCTCTCAACTATCATTCTCCAATTTCAACTTCAAGCCATTAATTTTTTCATCATGCTTGCTTTCTAGGATGATAATAACATTTGGCATTAATTGATGTTACGATTGTCAAATAAAATTCAATGTTTCCATTTTTTTTAGCTTTAGTATCCATATATTCTATTTTACCTTTTTAAGAATTAAATAGAAAAGTTTATAAAAAAATTTCAAACTGAACTGGAAAAAAACAACAAAAATAAAATTAACTTATACTAAATGCTTTTAAAAATTAGAAATCTTCTATTCACAATAGAAAAAAATTAGCTTAATTCTCAATTTTGATGTGGACTATAATTATTGGCTATTTAAATTCTATGTAAACTACCTTAACATCATGTAGGTTCAACATTTTTTCACTAATAAATTTTGACACTATTTGATGTTAAGATTATCAAGTAAAATTCAATGATTCCAATTTTTTTTTAGCTTTAATCAAGTAGGTTCAACCTTTTTTCATTAATAAAATTTGACGCTATTTGATGTTAAGATTATCAAGTAAAATTCAATGATTCCAATTTGTTATTAGCTTTAATCATACATAGATTATATTTTACCTTTTTAATGATATATTTATTTTCTTATATGGAAAATTTTGTAAGAAAAATAAAATAAAACTTAAAATAAATAGAAGTTTTCTATTAACGATAAAAAAAAAATTTTAACTTACACTAAATGTTAAAAAAATAGAAGTTAATATCTTAAAAAAAATAGCCAAACTCATAATATGAATCCAACTATAAAGAACAAAAGTAGTTAATATTTTTATTCATTGTTAAAATCTATTATAACAACTGAATAATTGTTACCACAATTCAACTTCTGACTATCTTTCTTTCCATATTTTTGTGTGTAAACTCCTTCTTCCACCTTCTCAATATATTTTTAAAATATATTGTTAAAACTTTAGATTTAAGAAAATATATTATTTCTTTCCATATTTTTCACTCCGCCAAGTTGGATAACCAAACGTGGTGGCACCTTTTAAATAATAGTATGGTTGACAAAAAAAAGTTAAATATTTTGTTATATTTAATAGAAAATCATGTCATAGTTTCCTTATCTCCTATGCTATTTCATATTATCAAAACTACATTACAATTAAGAATGTTTCCTAATTTATCCAATGTTGATGTGGACCAATAGAATTTTGTTTTTAAATCCTATGTTTGATAAGGATTATTTTTCCAACGGTAGCTAGGTGAAGCATGTTCGAAGTTAGTTTGTGCTGGTATTATAACAATAGCTAGATATAAACAAATAATATTTACCATATAGGTTTTTGTTCATGTTGACTGTTTCTTCAAATTCTGCAAAAGAACGAATTCTAAACTTTTGCTTTTCAATCAAGTGGCCACCATCAACGACCTTATACAACTTTCCTAGCAGGGTGAATTGGATAAAAAAATTGTGAAAAGACACCATGTAGCTTGTCTTGTTATTAATGGCTAAATTTTTTATTTATCTTGTAGATTTCACCGGGTTTGATCTTTCCCTTATAGTAGCCTATTCGGTTTGCCGTAATGAATGCTTGGATCAAGATTGACTGCATAAATTCATGTTAAAAAGAAGATGTGGGGATGAAGTGCTTACATAGAACCGAGAATTAATTTTTTTCTCCCAATAGTATTAGGAACTTTTGAATTTCCTTTTCCCAAAAATAATAGGAACTAATCCCGATTTTTTTTTCCATGTTTAGTAGTACTCATCATTTTTTATATTAATTGGATACCGAAACTTAGTGTAGAATATATGGGCTCCTATTATTATTAATCTACTATTTAATTGTTATTATTTCGTTTTTTAAGGAATATTAAAGAAAGAAAATATCGATTTTTAAATAAAAAAAATATTGAAAGAAATGAAATATCGATTTTTAAAAAAAATATTGAAAAAGGACATGTAGCTTTATGATTAGCATTATGATTAGCATTATCAATTTAAAAAAAAACATTTAAATATGAATTAAAAAAAATTAATTAATGACATGCCTCAAAAGCTAATAGTTTCAATTTTTATATAGTATAGATGATAAATAAGGTAAACTATTGAAAATACGATCGTATATTCGGAATGTAAAATACATTGAAAAAATAACAACTAATGATGATTATCTTTTAATTAGACAAATACGGAAATCAGTTATAATTTTGTAAAACAATAATTATTCACACCGTTTATAATAACTAAAAGATCGTTGAAATTTTTATAATATTAGATTCGCATATTCGAATATGAATAAGTCAATAACTATAAGATACATAACTCAAATACAAAAAACATTACACTAATGTCTGTACTCATATAAAATCATTATAAGATCACACAAATAAACAAATATATATTTTATACTACACTCTTGGACGAATTATTATTGGACTATTTCATAATGAACTAATCTAATCCATATTCTTTAGCTACTTGTATAACTGATCCATTATATATATTTTATAGTCTTTGAATTACTCTAGATTTTTTAATTTTATTAGTTGACAATCTGAATGATTATATCTATGTATAACGAATCTTCGTCTCCAGATTACCACCCTCCAAGTAGATAATTGTGTTGTATAGAACACAAACAATATGTTGTTCATTGATTGACACACAGACATGAAAGCAAACTACCATTTTGATTCCATCAACTAAACTTCCGCTTAAAGTGTCATCCTTTTTCACAATTCAGGCAGGATTACATATATTTGATTCATTTGTTTTCTATCAAAATACCATCACATAACCTCAAAAGCTAAAATATGATTTCATAAGAGAACTAACCAAGGTTCAACTTTCTTCAACACAAGATCTGCCAATCTTTCAGGGTAAACAGAGACACGGTGCCACTGCACCACAGACCGGTTCGCATACTCTCTCGGGTCTTCCTTAATCATCGGTCTTCGATTGTTCCTGATCCCACCAGTTCCTACAGAGAAGAGAGTGATTGTTCTACCACTCTTCAGCTTCTTCTGCAAAGGAAGCTGACCCACTTGCCCCACCAAAATTGCCTAAATTTCTCCACAAAATTAGTACCAATAAACCTACCGGAAGGAGATCAAATGACTAACTATGATCATACTCTGAATGACTAACTAACAATGATCATATAAACGAATCAAAATTGACGAATAGAACCCTAGAAACCACAAGTACCAATTGGAATTAGAACTGATTTTTAAGGGGAAGAAGATGAGACCTTGTAAATGCCAGCGTCAAGGCCGTTCTCGAGTGGATTTTTTTCTAAATGTGTTTAATTTTTAAAGTGTCAAACAACTGTTTTCATATTCAAAATTAACATATCTTATCCAAAAACAATAAAATCCCTATAGATTTTGAATGTCAAAGAAACACAAGTTGGGTAAATCATTTTTGGTCCCTTAGTTAACATAAATTTACGTACAATCTACTTTGTTTTATAGACACTAGGGTTGTAATGTCCCGACCGCCGTCGAGCTATCGGTATGCAGAAGAAATCCTCATCCTCTCGAGAAAAATCCTTATCTCTCAATAACATACAGGGGAAATCCTCATCCCCTCAGGAGAAATTCTCATCTCCTAATGGGTCCCATGCCCACTCTCGGCCCGTGGGCCCACCTCTCTCCGACAGTCGGTGCGTTAGTCCGGGAGGCTCGAAAGACTTGTTTACTAACCCTACAAATCACCACGTGATCTTTTCCCGTGTTTTGTCCTCACTCACACGGTACTGGAAATGACTTCCCAGTAGGTCATCCATCCTTATATTGATCCATTCCAGGCACGCTTAACTTTGGAGTTCTCTCTGGATGTGTGACGGAAAAGATAAGTGCACTTTGGTGATATAGGTAGCTAAATCAATTCTCTTAACCCTCTCTGCATGCACCACATATTTCACATATTTCAGAAACCGGGATGTTACAAGGGTTATTATAAATCTTGAGATTTCCAACATTCCCATCCCTAAGGGTAGATCCACAATGTTGAGCACGAGCAATGGAACATGATGAGGTTTGAGAAAAAGAAGTTGAGAAGAACAGGGTGGTGAGGTGCCTCTGCAAAAATAACACATAGTAATTAGTATGTTAGTAGTAATCAAACATCAGTAAAAGAACCAAATACTAATTGGCAGATGGATGGTACATCAAAAGAGTTAGCTTTCGAGTGCAGATGCTTTCCGGGAAGGAAGCTTCGAGAGCTGGCTAAGTAACAGAGACATGGAAACAAGATTTGGTAATAATGAAATTTGACAAGACAAAAAAGAGTTTGTAATAATAAATAATTACAATCTTGTGCAGTTAATACAGAGAAATCCACCATCATGGTCATGAAGTTTGTATTAGCAAACTTGGTCAGTCTGCGTTTAGAATTCTATAGATACCAAATCGATAAAACCTAAACATCTTTTAAAATCTGAAATCTTCTTGAAGGGGGCTTCTTTGAGTTCTAACCACTGATCTTGCGTGAACAAGTGCTTGGATCAGCCCATATCTGAATTCTACCTGGATAATAATAAAATTGTTATGAAATTGATGATTATTCATCTAACCTTGACACTAAGCTTGTTTAGTTTATAGACAAGTATATACTTCTTAAGCTTATCACAAATTAGACACTAAGCAAATTTTGTTTATGACCAAGTGTCATTGGTTTGTCTAAGTGTCATTTTGCATGTAATTTTCTTATTCTATATATATGTGAAGGAGAAACAAATGTAAACTAAACAAGAGTGATCAATAAGAACAAGTAGTTAGTAAGAGAGTAGTTGCTTAAGAGAACTCCATATACTTCCCATAAAGTCTTTCTCTTTGCTTACTTTAAGAACATTTACGTATATATATTGTATCAAAGATCATATAACGTATATATGCCTCCATCGTATATAAATTAGTATAATTTGTATAATATTTCACAACACGTTATCAGTATAATCGTCTTTTGGGATTTCGTTTATACGTATTAGAGCACAATCATCTTTTGGATCCATTCCGTTCATACGTATTGGAGGTAACATTTAATTTTGTGTTAAATTCAATTTTAATATATATTGATTTTATTTAAAAGATCATATATTGTATATATGGAGTAGAAGGTTACGCCTCCTCCTTAAACTTAATGGTAGGTTTTGCCTCCTAGTATATATGATTTAATATACCCCTAAATTATTATATTTAATTATGTTTAATTTCATCTTGCATGTATTAAATGTATGGTGATCATGTAAAAATTTAGAACCATCGATCAGTCGAAAAAGACATTGGATGAAAATAAAGGCTAAGGCCATGATATTTTTTCGTCACCACCTATAAAATAGTTTAAAAGATGTTTAATCATTGATCCGTCCAACTAGATTGGCTCCATTCATAGAAGTGAATGTGGTAGCATCTAGTAATAATAAGAATTGGCAAGGATGTGGATCCAAACACGGTAGAGACCATTGTTGCGGTTATGAATAAGGTGGTGGACAAGGATGTGGAAAAGGATTTCAGTCTAATCATTCAAACGCAGTAAGTACCAATGAAGTTGGTCGGGTTAAGAAAAATAAAAATGAGATCACTTGTTACAGATGTGGCATGGAAGAATAATGGGTACATAGATGTTGTACGCCAAAAATATATAAGCCGATCTGTATCAAAAATCACTAAAAGGCAAAAGACAATGATATTGAAACAAACTTTATTTCGGATGAAGTCGGACCTTCCTTTAATGGCTTAAGTGATGATGCTCATTTCGATGTCGCTGATTACCTCGTTGATCCAGAAGCATCAACGGAAAATAAAAGGACCAAGTTCAATGGGGCATGATTAGATCATGAGTGTAATTTTTAATGTTTAATATTATATACATGTGATATATGTCGGGTATACGTCATCAAGTATAATAAGATATCTGGAACCGATAACTGGTGATAAGTTTACGGCACGATTTGCCGATTGCCACTTTAATGAGGAAGAATTCCCTACATTAGGGAGAGGAATAAATCAAGTGCCAAAGGATGTTACATGGTGTACTCCATCTTTGGTTCATCTTGATCCCCCAACAAAACAACGCAAGTTGGAAATTCAAAATTTTTTACACCTACACAATATGGCAAACCAGTTACCAGATGCGTTCACAAATACAAAAAGAGTGACGAAGTCGTATATACCCACTGCTAATGCTCCATCAAGAATTGATGTTCCTGAAGAACATATGGATGGAATCAAAGAAAATGAACCGAGAGTTTAGTTAAAGCGATGGAGGCCAATAGGCTAAAAGGATAAGAATCCCGACAAGAAAAGAAAATTGGTTGAGCAAAATAAAAAGATTCAAGAGGAATCTCAAAATAAAAAGATTCAAGAGGAATCTAATAGTGAAAAATGTCTAGAGGACATAAGAGAAAAGGGTCTAGATGAACCCGATACAGAAGAATGTCCGAAAGACGTTGAGAATTGTAAAAAATTTGAGATATCCATCAACTGTATCAAAAGTAGAAAATTATGGGGTAGAAAAAAAAATAGAAGATATTGATGGGATATTCTCTTTTTCTGTATCAAAAGAAATTGATCATGAGGCTAATCCCGATCCAGAATCGGTAAAAGAGTGCCAACAAAGACATGATTGAGAAAAATGACAAGAGGCCATGATAAATGAATTAATCTCTTTTGAGAAGAGAAATATCTTTGGATCCATTGTCATTACACCAGAAGATGTAATGCCAGTTGGATGTAGATGGATCTTTGTGAGAAAAAAAATGAGAAAAATGAAGTCACAAGGTATAAGGCACGACTTGTGGCACAAGGATTTTCTCAAAGACTGTGAATTGATTATAAAGAGATATATTCTCCAGTAATGGATGCAATCACATTCAGGTACTTGATGAGCCTAATGGCATCACATAATTTGGATATGTACCTGATGGATGTTGTGACTGCATACCTATATGGATCGCTTGATAGCGACATATATATGAAAAATCCCAGAAGGATTAAAGATCCATGAGAGATCTAACAATTTAGAAATGCAAGAGGCATTGTTTAAAGGGATTTGTTCGGTCAAATTACACCGATCACTTTATGGATTAAAGCAATCCGGACGCATGTGGTATAATCGCTTAAGTGAATACTTGTTGATGAGAGGATATATCAACGATGCGATATGCCCTTGTGTATTTATAAAGAAATCCTCGTCAGAATTCATGATCATTGCTGTTTATGTTGATGACCTGAACATGATTGGAACTCAAAAGAATATTGATGATGCAAGAACACATATGAAAGAGGAGTTTGAAATGAAAGATCTTGAAAAGACAAAGTTTTGTCTAGGGCTCCGTATAAAGCATTTCCAAGATGGAATATGAAGTCACAAGGTATAAGGCACGACTTGTGGTACAAGATTTTTTTCAAAAACCGGGAATTGATTATGAAGAGATATATTCTCCGGTAATGGATGCAATCACATTCAGGTACTTGATGAACCTAACGACATCACATAATTTGGAGAACTCATATGAAAGAGGAGTTTGAAATGAAAGATCTTGGAAAGACAAAGTTTTGTCTAGGACTCCGGATAGAGCATTTCCAAAGTTTCTGCCTCTCCTTCTTTGATGGCATGAATGTTCGTTTCCTCTAGTTTACTCACCGGCAGCAGCGCCGGTTCTGCTACAAATCCACCGCCTCCACCTAGAGCGAGTGAGTAGCTTCGTCGGTAATTAGGTCTTCAAGGATTCGCAGGTCTCTAATTTTGGTATGCTGTTCTGGTGGTTCGAGCTCACTAGATTTGGTGAAGAGCTTGTCTCTGTTTGGGATCTTGCCTCTAGTGTGATCCTGACTTGGTCTTTCGTTCGGAGGCAAACTAGATGGCCGGTGGCAACCTCGATTCTGCATTGTCGATCGCTTCTCTGGTATTGTAGTTTTCTTGTTGCTCCCCTAGTTTGTTGAGTGTGCTCACGTTTTGGGATTGGATCGCCTTTAGACTTAGTCTTCCTTCGGCGTGGCTTGTGGGAATTTGAGAGAAATCAGTTTCGATTATGCCGTTATCTATTTTCCCTCTCATCTTTGTCTCCTTGTCCTAGTGTGTGGATTAAGGCAGTGTTACTTGGTTTCTTGGGCTTGGGGCTATTGTTTGTGGTCGGGTTTGGTCTGGTTTCTTGATTGGTTTCCGTTGTGTTCTACGTCAAAATTAGAGGACCTAGTAAGGCTGGGGAATAGATATCACTTTGTTAAGCGTCTATCATGAGTAGAGATGGATTTTGGTAGACCTTATGGGCTTATTTTCTATACCTATTATTGAGCTAGTGTAGTCTTGTCTTGTGAATGTGCCTTAGCTGCTGATGTGTTTCGTAAGCGGGTGTCAAGTCAACTTGTTTAGTTGCTTGTCGGCGCTTCGGTCTTGGTTAAGCTCATGCTACCGGATGAACGTGTTTTTTTTAGCGTCTTGGGATCTTCTTTGATCTCCCTTGTTACCTCTCCTTCCTCAGCTTCCACATTGCCTCCTCGCACAGAGATTCCATGATGTTTATCGATATTTCTTCAGAATTGCTCTCCAGAGAATCATGAATGTGTGTCGATTGTTATTTTGTTTCCATATTTTTAACTTTTTTTGCCATGGAATCAAATCTATAGGTGTAGCAATTTGTTTCTTGAATATTTTGTAACCCTAACCTTTCATTTCATAAATGATATTTACAATTTAGCGCACAAAAAAAATACAAAGTTTGCCGAGGCTAGTGTAACATAAGGGTGGTGAAAAAAATGGATTGATCCGCCATTTTGTTGTTCGGAGCGGACTGCACAATCATATACATTTTTAGCATGACTTGATAATTTTCCATGCAGAAAACCAGAACATAAAAAGTCTAAATACATTAAAGTGCAATTTCCAGAATCCTTCTCTATTCTTTGGTTTAATATTTAAGAATGTTTAACTGTTAACTAAGACAGAGTGTTCTTAAATGATATGATTATAACTTTTCATTCACCCATTATCTACTAGCATCATAAGCTCATATATGCACCAATGTTTTACACAATCCAATTCCACAATAATTAATTACAATACAAATGAAAAGTATAGTTTTCATTATCTAACGTGTACATCAAATTGATGAGAATTTTACTTTCAGTTAAAACAAAAAAAAAGCTCTCATCTAGCTATAAATCAATTATGGATTATACATTTTTGTTAGAGATGTATTTAATATCAATATCAAGAACTCAGTTTAGCATTTTCAAGGCAAGTAAATTCATGTCAATAAAGGTGAAGAAAGAGTTAAGAAAAGATCCATAGTAATATACATTAACAATCCTTTTGATTCAAGATTCTTGATCAAGACAAGAGTAAAACAAAATGATACAAGAGAGTTGAGGTACATTCATATATTTCCATCTACATTCACTTGACGTAGTAAGGAAGGTCAAGAACGTAGAGAAGGAAGTAAGCCCAAGTCACCCCTGAGATTCCTCCAAAGAAGAACCCTCCAGTGAACTTAGCCCATCCCTCAGCCGTCTGAAGCTGGTCTGGCTGCTTCTTCCGCCCGGTCAAAGTCAAACCCGGTGCGATTGATGGCTCTCCTTCGTTGAAAGAAGCGACTCCATACATTGTGAGGCAAATGCTGAGGATGACTACGAGCCCAGCAGCTGCTAAAGAGCCAGCTCCACCGGCGTAAGGTGTGTTCCTTAATGGGCCGGCCTTGACGAATGGGCCCACTAAGAGGAAACCATGGGCCAGGCCCACTTCAACACCACGGAGGAGAGGGTTGACGGCGGTGCGGTAAGCCGGGAGGTTGGAAAGGTACCACGCAATCAATGGGCTTGACGTCACCGGAGTCTCCAAACTTCCGATGAATGGATCGCCGTTGATTGGTTGAACAACTTGGAATGTTGGCTGCCAATTGATTATATAACCATTAGACCAATATGGATGCATAAAATGTTTCGTTACATATGTCAACATAATGTCATTCTTTTCACTCCTATCAGTTCAATGGAAGAGGTTCTATAGAATCATTAACGAGTTTTTATAATGTTTTATTTTTTAACAAAGAATAAAATATGAAAGTAAAGATATGTTATCCTAATGAATAAATCAATAGTAATGTTTTCCTAAATTCCCAAGTGACCAAGTAAATTCAGATTGTGAGTCTTATTTGATTGCATATATATATATATCGAAAATATCCATTTGATACCAAATCATCTTAAGTGTTGTTCCAATCATACCGTGTCCAATAATTAACATAGAAAGTACCTTGTCGGACTGAATAGCTCGGACGATGAAGGAAGAGACTCTCTTGGTCGTAGAAACACCGAAAGGAGCACCGGAGATTCCCTTTGGAACGGCGAGACGCCTTGCAATAGAGGAGGAGGAGAAGCTGCTCCTAAGCTGGCTCGCCATTGGAGATGCACTCGCTGCCATTGTTTTGCCTTTTACTTTTGCTCTCTAATGAAAATAAAAATAATAAGTGGGTTTGAGTATGTGATGAAGAAATAAGCAATCTACGAGACTTGAGATTGCACATGCTGATGTGGCATAACAGAGGATCTGGTTCGTGAGATGTTGTGGTTCTTAGTTATCTATGTGTCTCATGTATCTGATTTTCATTGGATGTTATCTTATCCACTTTGCTCCAACATTTTCCTTATTTTATTTATTAATTTTTTTGAAGTTATTCTGAAAAATATGTCTTTACCACAGTGACAAAGTCTAAAGAAAAGTAACTGGACGACAAAAAAATAATAATAATAACTGGATTATACATTTTAAAAAAATTCAAATCCATTATCCATGTACATTTATTTGACAAAAAAAAAAAAGGTAACTGGATTATACAATTTAAAAAATTTCATATCCATGTACATGTACATTTATTTGATATGATTTTATTTTTTTGGTATTAAACACATACGTACCACTTAAAATCGTTACGGAATACAAATTGTTTATCCATCTCAATAATCGGATTATCCAACTAGGAGAATAATTATCTAGAAGAACATAATCAATTGAAAAATAAAAGCTTGGCAAGAATTTAGTTGGTTTGCATAATTGCATTCCATAAAATGTGAAGGAGCGCGCCTTTGAAAACATGTACGAATTGTCTCAAAGACTCTATAATTGTGGCTATTCAATAGGACTAGCTATAGTCAGGCATCAAATATCTAGAATCACTTTCAAAGAGCACATCTTTGAAACCAAAGTTGTCAAGGCAAGACATTGCCAAAGATAACGTCATAGCTTCAACCTCGAAAACAAGAAATACTTGAAATTATATTTTAGATCTAAACAAGAAATACTTTGAAGATACTGCATGATTCACTTTGTTTTGAGCTTCATTGGCTTTTTCTTATTCTATTTCATGAGATAGTCCATTTTCTAAAATTTATAAAGTTTTAAAAAAGTATATATAGTTAGGCCAACTCCAACCATACACAAAAACACTATATTTAGTGTGATTTCAACTCCAATAGGACACTAAAATTGACACTAAAACACTAAATTTAGTGTGTCGTGAACAGTATTACACCAAATATAGTGTGACACTGTTCACGACACTAAACTTTAAAATATTATTTTAATCGTATTTTTAATTTAGTATAATAATTAAATTATGGTTTATTAACTAAAAATTATATATTGATGTTCGATTTCAATAATTTTTAGCTCCACACAAACAAATAAAAAATCGGAAAGTTCATATCAAACTTCAAAATGCGTTAATTGAACATTTGTGATCCAAATATACTGATTGTGAGAATTAATTTGATGTAATTTATTTTTTTTTAATTTTTTTATTTATCGATTGTAAGATTATATTTAACTTCTAATTAATCAGTTATCAGAATAATTAATATTTATCAATTACTAAAAATAAAGAAAAACTTAAATTTAATAATATACTAATAATAAAATATTGTTTTAGTGTAAAATTTGATGTCGTGGTTGGAGATGAAAAGCTTTTTTTGACACCAAAACACTAAATTTGGTGTGATTTCTACACTAAATTTAGTGTGATAGTTGGAGATACCCTTCCTAATGATATGTTGAGGTTTTAAACCTAACAACCACTACAAGTACACATCAACAT
The DNA here is from genome assembly GCA_964056655.1 of Arabis hirsuta. Classification (NCBI taxonomy): domain Eukaryota; kingdom Viridiplantae; phylum Streptophyta; class Magnoliopsida; order Brassicales; family Brassicaceae; genus Arabis; species Arabis hirsuta. The sequence goes on from OZ053298.1 coordinate 11,606,868, forward strand.
AATATTAAAAGAGGTACCGAATTCCAAGAGACCAGCTCCTACACTACAAATCTCTAAGAGAAGAGAATAATTAAGACCGTAAACATAAATTATCGGTATTGTGAGGCACGAAATTATGCAATAAATTTAAACAAAAATATCAAAAATGTGAGAGAGATCAATAAAAGAAAGCATTAGGTTTCAAGTTTATCATTGACAGTAGAAATAGAAAGATTCGGAATAAATGTTTATTATTTCCGGAATAAAAGAGAGCGATGGCTCTAAACTATATATACATTTTTTTTATCAAAACTATTTATACACTTAAAATAATAAACCCTAACTTAAATATATACCAAGGGTTTTACACTTATGCTCATATATTTGCATGACCTTCTCAAGTTGGAGCATGGAGGTCTCGAATATCCAACTTGGATAATAGCCTCTGAAATGAACACCCACCAAGTGTTTTAGTGAAGATATCTGCCAGCTGATCAACCATTGAAACATGTCCACGCTTAATATCATCTCTTATAAAATGACAATCATTCTCTACATGTTTCGTTCGCTCATGGAACACTAGGTTAGCCGCAATATGAAGCGCTAATTTGCTATTGCATTAGAGATCCATTGGTTGTTGATGTGAGACACCCATTGTCTCTAACACGGACTTAATCCACTTCAACTCTTTCAATGCAACAACCATTGCTCGGTACTCTGCTTTTGCTGAAGACAACGACACAACATCCTGCTTCTTTGATTTCCAAGACACAGGTGAATCTCCTAACTGCACCAACCATCCACTCAAAGACCACTTCGTGATAGGACAACCAGCCCAATCTGAATCACACCACGCTGTCAAATGAAAATTATTCGTAGACTCCAGAAAAATACCTTGTGAAACAACCCGACCCATTTTTTTTTATAAATAACATTGAATTAGTATTCTCATAAATACTAACTCTCAACATGCTAAATTCACAATCACAACAACCCAGCGGAACAATAACAACTAAACCAATTTAAACCAATCAAACCAATTCAATAACAACTTCATAACTAACCAGTTCAATTCAACAACATCAATTAGATTCACTAACATGAAATCAATCCAACAACCGGAATCACTAGCAACCTAGCAATTCTATACAATGCAACAACGACAAACAACCGAGACACTAGATCATCTCCTCTTCCTTGCCTTGATTCTACGATCACACTTTATCTTTACCTGCATCACATGGTTAAACGAGATGCGTGAGTATTATCACAAATATTCAGTGAGACGGTCATCCCATCTACTAGGCTATACACACAAGCATAAGAAATGATACAATACCAGGATGAGCAATCAACAAGTGCATAACACAACAATCAACACGATTCAACCATAAAGATCGTGTGTTGATGTGTCGATCGACACACTGCACTGTGTCAATCGACACGCCACCATGGTGTCGATCGACACGATGCTCCTGTGTCGATCGACACAGAGCAACTATGTCGATCGACGCAAGCATCGCAGAGTCAGAATCGATCCTATCCTCTCATGGCTCAATTCCAACGCGATCCATCGATCCCCTGTACAAATCCAACACACAAAAACGCAACTCAACCACAACAATCACAAACAAATATATTCCATCAATCTTTTACCCATATAAGCCATGGTCGCGCACTCACATTAGTTCTGAAAAAAAAGGAATGAAGAACACGAAGAACGAGCGAAGAACTCGATGGAAACAAAGGCTGCACTCCCTAGAATCTGAAATCTCCTCTTCCTCCATGAAGAACACGCTGAAGATTCGATTCCCAGCCTCACAAACACACTCTAACGAGTTCCAAGGATCGAGATTACAAGGAAATTAACGATGAATCATGTTTCTACTCAATCCTCTCACTTCTCTCAACTTTTCTTCTGATTTCGGCCAAAAAGAACCAACAACGCGGCTCCTCTCCTTAAATACCCGAGCCCTAGGGTTCCCTAACCCGATCGCCAAACCGAGCGATCAAAAACCGACCTGTCGGTCCGATTTTAACCTGTGTCGATCGACACAGGAGATCGACACATCCTTCCTGTGTTGATCGACACAACACCTGACTCGCACTTCTCACAAGTCAAAACAACATGTGTCGATCGACATACACACCCTGTGTCGATCAACACACCACCAAAAATCCTCTTTTTGGTTCACGGGCGTTACACCTTGTCGTGGATAATTTTTAGGTAACGCACCACTCATAACGCAGCCACCCAATGGTCCCCTCGAGGCTATTGCATAAACTGCGATAAAACATGGACCGAGTGAGCCAAGTATGGACGTGTAGCTGCAAGATAAATCATCCTCCCAACCAGTCTCCTTTTTGTACTGGTTCTGCTAGAAACTTCTTCGTCGACTTAGCTAGTTGATGATTCAGTTCCATAGAAAACTCAGTAGGTCTTCCTTCAAGTCGACCCACATCTACAATAATATCTAAAGTATACTTTCTCTGAGAGAGGAAAATCCTCTCCGGACTCCTAGCAACCTCTAAACCAAGAAAGTACTTCAGTTTACCAAGATCTTTCATATGAAAACACCCACTCAAATACTCCTTAAACTGCTGAATAACCTTAGGCGAATGTCACAACAAGGTCATGGACATACACCAATATATGAAGTTGCATATCACCCTTAATCAAATAAAACAGAGAATGCTCAACTCCACAGTGAACAAAACCATATTCCACAAGTGCGTTTGCAAGTTTAGCATACCAACATCCCGGAGCCTACTTCAACCCATTCAACGATTTATGCAGCCTACAAACCATTTTTTTTTCAGGTAAAAAAAATCCAGGAGGTAATTTCATGTAAAGTTTATCTTCTAAATCACCATGCAAAAACGCGTTATGAACATTCCTTTGATGTAATTCTCAATTCTTGCCTACAACAATTATTAGGAACAAATGAATTGTGGTCCTCCATTAATATTTCTTAGTTTATAAAATAAGATATTATTAAAAAATGAGATTTTTAAAATTTATTTTCTATTTTAAAATATGTAATGTTATTTTAAATTGATTTTACAGAAAAACTAATACAAGATATGAAATTAATATTATTTTAGTTAATACAATGTTATGATAATTAATAAAAAATTATATTTTAAAATTTAATACAATCTGTTTAAAAACTTAGCATAAAATTTTTAAATTAAAAAAATATAAAAATAATAATATTTTATTGGTGAGATACTCATTTGGTATCTAACTAATGGAAGTAATATTAAGTAGTGAATCTCTCAACATAAAATATTATAAAAATACTAGTTTATATTTGTGAGAGACCCCTATATAAAAATAAATCAAAAATAGAAATAAATTAGAAAAAAAGTAAGAGAGAAAGAGATGAGTCTCTCAAACAAGAAACACATGAGAGATTCTTAAGACACATGTCACTTTGTTATTGGTTTAATTTTTTTTAGATATTTAAATTTAATGAAATAATTAAAATACATTAAAATATAAATATTTTTTTAGAGAATATGCATCTGATTGCGACAAGTTATACGATAATTAGCTAAGTAACCATGAAATTGTTACATTTTTCGTAAACCGATTTTAACCCTATCAAAGCTAAAGTGTATCTAATGTAGTGCTAGGATGTGTATAATATCGTTTGTCACAACAAGATAAAAAAAGATCTTTTGAGATAAGCATATATCATCATGATCATAATATAATTATTGTGGTTTGATACAGTGAGTCCGATTATTGATCAATTTTCAGATGGCTAATTGGACTAATTGGGCTATTGGGCTAATTACATTATTGGTCATTATTGTTCTGACGGAGAATGGCTCAATTTTCCTAATTTTCCTAATTTTCCTAATTTTCATTAACAATCCCCTAAAATCTTCTTAAGATGACACCTAGGATTCTCACCTAGTGTCTCCTCTATTAATATATATATAGAGGATGAGTTTTTATTTATTCATAAAAATATATCATTAATTTAGGTATTTTCTAGTCAAACCACGTAAACTATAGATTTTGTAACTAGATTTTATACCCACGCTACGCTTGGGTTTGTTTTATCGATAGGTTTAATATAAATTTGTACTTGCTAATTTTTAAATTAGCAGGCATTGTCATATACGGATGCAAAAGTATAATGATAAGAAAATAAAAAAAATCGTAGAGAATTAAATAATTAATATACCATAAATAGTAATTTGTATCAGTAAAGAGACTTATATATAATGTTTACCATAAATATATAATGTTTAGATCTTGTTATGGCATATCCTTAAACAAAGTATTCATAAATCTAAATTTCAAAAAGGTTGATGTTGTATGTAAGCCACTCGTGAAGGATAATGTTTTCTCTGTGGTTGATGTCAGTCATGTCATCGTGTTCCGTGTCACTATATTCATACACTGCAATTGATCTAGATCTTTATGCCATGTTTTTTCGATCAATGTCATGGTCTCCACCATTGTCGTATTTTTGGAGAGTTTTGCCACTACCATTGACGTTTTCTCGGATAGTTTCGTCACCAACATTGATTTTTTCTTGGATATGTGTAACTGTGATAGTTTGGTGGACATCATTGAAGTTATAGGGTATAAGTGTCATCTAAACTTAAAAGTGCGGCCTACATCTAACAAACATTGCGGTCATGAACTTTGAATCTCATATCAATTAGTTTTGCTTCATCACGGTCAAAGATTATGAAAGTTGCGACGATGTCTTTGTCACAAACTGATAAATCAACTCGATACCTAATTATATAATTATACTAATTATATATCTTTTTAATTTTCTTTCTTATTTTTTGTTTCTATTTATTTTTGTTTCTAATTATTTAGTGTGTTTTCGTTTCCATATATGTTTTAATATTATTGTAAAATTGCTTATTTGACCAATACATATGTCAATTAGATAGTTTAGTGTGACTGATCGTGTTTTACATTAAAAAAATAGTCAATATTTAAAGAAAATAAATAAACAATAAAAAAGTAGAAATTGGTGGAGATAATAAGCTTATGAAATATTTGACCCAAAAACAAAAAATGAGGTTACGAAATAAAGAAATTAGATTTAATATATTTTCAGGTTTCATAATATTTTTTAATTAGCCAAACATTGACATAACCGGATGAAAAAAATAAAATGGCAAGATACTTGATTGTTATTATTACCATAAGAAGATTAATATTTTATTGGATTTTTTTATAAATATTAATTTGATTAAAATATAATACAACAAATGATAGAAGTAAAATTTTTAATTAAACATAATTATTTTGGATTTCCTATGATTTTACCAAATACCTATTTTCTTCCTATTGTGTTTTATTTTTTCTATATCGTTTTAAAATATTGTACAAAATAAAAGTTTATGATTTGGCTACTTACAAAAATCTTTTCTACGATATTTATTTTTATTGGCATAAAGTGATAAAAAAACATTTTTATATAGGAAACTGAACTCATCTTTATTTTGTTCGAGTTAGGGTTTTTGCAATTCTCCCAAAAATCTTTAGCTACCTCTTAACCACAACCATCCATACCATTATTCACATTATTAGCGATAATCTTTACTATATTATATAAGATTTATTAATTTCAATACATTTTTTTCCTTCTAAGAGTATATCTTCAGTTTTTTCTTATAGATATGTATTATTCTAAGAAAACTTAGGTTGATTGTATGGCAATGAAATCACATGAACAATATCATCATCTAATCTCCAAAATCCACACATACACATAAACTCTTTTCCACTTGCTCTATCTAAAATAATTGAAACCTTACAATTAAGAAATTTAACTAAAACTATTATCCTAGAATTAATAAACTTTTCTAATTTCATTCTAAGGTAAATTTTTGTTATTGTTAAAAGAAAACTAATACACATTTTTTTTTTTTTAATGTTATTATTCTAAATGCTTATGTGGACTAATAGAATTGTGTGTTTATATCCCACGTGGACACTTTTAGCTTCAAATAGCCTGAAATTTTATATAGTATAAAAATAACTTTTGAAAAAAAAAAAATTAAGAATTTGAAATTTATAAGATCCCAATATACAAAATTAGAGATAGACAAATTGATTCAAATTTATTTTCTTATTCAGACTTGATGTCAAAAGCACGTACTTAAGATAGATAACATCAATTGATTTAAATAATTTGACAACCTAAAATTATAGACCGAACAAAAAAACAAAACAACAACACCAAACTCCTTTACCAAAACCAGAGCAGTATTTATAAAGGAAAAAATGTAAACCTAATGGATTCTGCTATTTCTCACGCCATATCATGTCAAGAAACAATGAAAGCTCTTTATCATAGAAGCCCGATGATGTTGCTTCATTATTCTTATACGTTTGCATGAAATATTCGAAAAGAAACGTAAACAAATATGTCTAAAGACATATTTGTAATAAATAAATTATTTAAAAATATAAAATTAACTAATACTCATGCTGACCTTCTCGTAAGCCATGACATCACTGATGAACGTTGTGGAGGCTTCGCCGGAAGCTTTCTTCGTTCCTTTGGGTACATCTCCAGTGATGAATCTTTGACCCGACACAGCATTCTTTCGAAAGATCAAACGATTGTCCATCTGACAATTGATGCCCTGAAATTTAGTAAAAATACTTAAATTTTAATTTCAATCATATTATTTAATGTATTTTTATATTTTACTTATCTATGAAATATTGAACACTAACGGATGCAATACAATCGCCGTTTTGTTTTAAAAAAAAATCAAAACCTTTTGAGAAATATACAGTGAAACAATCAGTGAGCTTCTTCATTAGAATCATATCTTTCTTGTGTTTCTACAACATAGATGATAACAAATTTACTATTAAAAATATAAACAAAATCAATTGAATAAGAGTATACTATTTTGCATTTACCATTGTTGATATTCTATCATGCGAGAACTCGTGTTCTAGAGATCTCGACATCGTGATTTTTTTATATGTGAAGGACATTGGTCTTTGAAAAATTCTACTGTAAAAAAAGAAATAATTTTGTAAATTTACAGGTTTTTAATCATATTTTTAATAGTTTTTGCTTTTGATATTGGTTAGAAACTTTCTTTTTCTTCGTAATCTAAAACAAAAGAAGACACAACCACAAAATTAGGTTTAAAATTGCAGTAATTTTTAAATAATAATCATGAACATAACATATCATATACAATAAAACAAATCACACTAAAAAAATCAAAAAAACTATTCAAACATAAATATTGAAAAAAATTATTCATGAGCTAAACTAAAATATAGGCGATGAAGACAATAAAAGTGTATGACTCTGTATATCATCGAACCTTGATAGCAAAGATCTTCACCATAACAAAGATGAAACCTAATCTCTAACAAATTGTGTTTTCTATTAGATGTGAAGTGGTCAGATTTGTTTTATTCATATTTACTTATCAAAACTTATATGTCAATTTTAATTATATCAAAGCAAATCCAAAATGTATTTGTTATAGAAAAAATTATAACAAATAAGTTACAAATAGAGAATATATTACAAAAAAAATATAAAAAATCAAACATATTAATAATAATTTAGTTGAAGAAAATAATAGCATAAAGAGTAATAAGACCCTGGTGAAACAAAAGGAGATTAAAGTAAAACAAAACAAAAAAACAAAAGAGCGAGAAATATTAAAGAACATGCTAAACTGTATCAACGATCAATCCGCCCATACAATCCATCTCCATACTCCCGAGAAATATACAATGATGATGTGGTAGACTCAGTGGAAGAATGCGAATATAAAACAACAAACGAACGTCTACAAAAAAATCAATTAATTATCAAATATAACAATACAAATCATCACATATATCATGTAAAATAAAATAAATTAACTAACCTCCACGTTCGGATAAAAGAATCCCAAACATAACGATGAGAGTTGTTAAAATTAAGACGACTCGTCGAAAGCATTGGACCATACGATTTCACACCAAGATGACTCGTAGAAAGCGTCGGACCATACAATTTCACACCTAACAAAATAATAAGTTAATACTAAATGATCAAGAATATAATAGCATGAAGTAGGTATTATAATTTTAATTTAAACATACCCTGTAAAATATATGTAAAAAGATAGATGATCGATGACTACAACATTTAACACTGTCAAAAGTCAAAAAAATATGAAAAATATTACTTAAAACCGTCAATTATATAAGAGCAGAATATGGTTTAACAACTATAACACATTAATAAAATATACTTACATGTTTATCAATATTTTTTTGTTTGTTAAAGGTCCTAAAAAAATATATACAACAAAATAAATAAAAATTAGAATCATAAGAATTACTCTTTTTTGGTTTCTGTTATACTTTGGCGTATAGTTTTTTCTTCTCGAACTCTCCTACTTAAAATCCCCTCCAACGTATCCTAAAATCAGAAATTTGTGTTTAGAGCTAGAACATAATGTGTAATTGCTTTTAACAATGAACGTCTGACCACCTACGATACACAACAACACATCCAAACAAATGCTCATTATTAAAGCTTAAACGAAATTAATATAAAAGAGGATATGAGTAAAATAGCATCCAAGACATCAACGTTGAATCCCAAACAAAACAAATAGAATAAAAAAATTAAGAATTCTGGTTCAATAAATATCGACTTAATGAACCAAATCCAGGAAGAACCTAAAACACAAACAAACTAACTATATATGCAAATAAAAATAAACAATTAACATCAACAAAAAATATTTAAGGTAAAAAACAAAGTATTTACCGGTCTATCAATATATAGAAAAGGGTTTGACAATCTTCAAGATCTCAAAAAATAAAAGATGATGGGAATCCTAGCCTGTACAAAAATTAAAATCATAAATTTAAATAAATTCGACACCTACACATGAAAAATTGAGTGTAACTAAAAAGTTTTACCTTCTACATAACGGATTGCAAAAGTGCAGATAAATGATCATGCGTTGAATCAATAAACGCATGCAAATAACCTACACATAATTTATAAACAAATATTATTAAGAAAATCTCAGAGATTATACTAAAAATATTATAAGATATGAGCCCAATAGATATGAAGAATTTATAAACATATACCATAAGACGAACAAACCCAACGCTCAATACTACAAAACAGAAAACGTTTCGATCTACAACTTATTAGAAAAACAAAATTAGAAATCAGATAATCATAAATAAGAATAAGAGAATGAACATTAAATCGGAGAATTTGTCACTGTAAACCTGTATGAAAAAACAGACAAAAAAAAGAAAAAAAGTGTTAAAACCATGACAACCATCAAAACGTAATTTAGTTCTGGAATAAAAACCATCAGAACGTAATTTAGTTCTGAAAAAAAAAAGTAAACATATAATAAAGAACCGAAAACTATGATTAGCAATTGAAATAGGAAACACTTATATATACAAAAAAGAAGCTAGGGTTTAAAATATCCAATGGAATAAACAAAACTAAAAATATTTTTTATATACATTAAGATATATATGGAAGATTAACATAGATTTGAGTATATCACAAAGTAAACGAATATTTTATTATAACAAATGGACGAAACGAAATATCAATTAAAAATATTCTTAATTTATCACCATAATTGTTATCTATATATGTGATAGTTACTATAGATTATTTCCTTAAAATATTTAGATAATTATGGAAAACTTACACAATTCTATATAGTTAACCAAAGAATATTTTTTTCAAAAATATTTCCATCGAAAAAGTTGACTATATCAAAAACATAGAGCTTTATAACATTAACTATGGGCCATAAGAGAATGTAAAATTAACATAATTTTTAATGTTGATTTGGCAGGTTACTATAGGTTGAATTAAATCCTATGTGGACGTCCTCAAAACCTAGTAGCTTCAACTTTTATATAGTATAAATGTAAAATTGCATACACTATATGAAAGGGATTTAGAAACATACAAATCCGCCCGAGGCATCGTGGTGCAGTGGCACTTGATCCACTTGCACGCTTTGTGGCACAGGGGTTCGACCCCATCCAGCCTCTTTGTGAGGTAAATACGCTAGTGGGCTAGTCCGTTGTGGCTCACACAAAAATAAAAAAGACGACAAAAAACAAAACATACAAATCCACTATCGATACATAGTTTATAGTTACATACCATTATATATAGAAATCTAAAACCTCGGCTACTCATTTATATTTATTGGTTAAGGTTAAGGTTGATTGGATTTGTCCTCATTGTAAAGTTAGACTTCTTCGAGCTGTTTTTGTGAGAATAGACTAATGAACGAGATTTATAATTCCACAGAGGATCTGACCCGAAATATGACTCAACAATATTATACAAGAGAGAGTTTAAGATCGAGAGGTTTAAAGCTAACAAATTCTTGAACTTCCTTCTTGTTCCAGATAGAAAGTGTTCAATCTAATTTGCTCTGTAAGAAAACCTAAAATAATTGTTTTCCAAAAAATAAAGAAAAAACAAAAACAAAAACATGAAGATGAGCAATATTTATAGTTGTAAAAAAAGAAGAAGACATAATTAGAGGATAGAAACACCAAAATCCAAATCAACTTTCAACAACCAAATAAGAAGCCAAACGATATTAAACTAGACTTGTATCTCTGTTTCTTCTCTTTGACCTCGAGGAACCGGGACCAAACTTGGACAATAGGTGCAATGCAAAGGCCAAGGATCAGCCACGGAATCTAGTTGGATTTTCCTCACCAACTTATTTCCCCCCACAACATAGATCCAAGGCCGGCCAGTTTCATCGCAAGAACACACAACAAGCCTTTTATCGTCGATGAAGTAACTTGGTTGAGATTCGGATCCGGTATGTACTAAATCCGGCAAGTTAGGAACTGACACTTCCATGAAATTCATCCAAACAACATCACCATAGTAAATCTTGTTCTTGGTCACCCAAATTTCAATCTTCTTTGTTACATGGCATTGCTTTAACAAGCCGATCTTCCTCAAAAGCCCCGAGGACAAGAGCATCACTTGGATGGTTCTTGAGACATGGTAAATCACAAAATTTTGAGAAATGTTCGCTCGAAAAATCAAACTCAGTACGTGGTACAATGGATCAGCCTCGTCATAAAAAGCAACCCAATACAAATTTCCATTCAAGGATACACCATTTGTTGTGTGTAACGTAGCCGATTTTTCCCCCTCACTATTACCACCAGATTCCCACTTTATGTCTTTCCACGCATCGGTAGCAAAGTCATGATTTTTCCACCATGTCTTAGTGTCTAACTCCTGCCAATTAGATGCAATGGTCTTGTAAACTTTTTCCTTAACCCTCATATTACTATCATAACCTATGCCAACAATTTCCAAGTCAGGTTGGGTCTTGATCACTCTAGTCTGTTTTCAACCACGGGTTCCAAACCGCGGCAACTTTATCCATGCAACATAGCAAGAACTTATTGGAATCAACTAAGTTTATAGGTATTTGAGATTCTAAACCGGTAATATCCAAGGTTAACTCACGCACCACTATTTCGGGATCGATGCCTACCGAATAAATCTTGGATTCGGTCGTCAAGACGAATCGAAACGTTGACTTATGGTTGTTGAGAAACGTTTGTCGTAGAAGAGAGCGTTCCACTTTTTAGATACGGTTCTGAAGCAAACAAGAGATTTAGGAGGGACATGAGAGAGTATCTCTTTGATCAACTCCCATGGAAGGTCTTCATGCGCCATTTTCTAACTAGGGTTTTAACTTTTAACTCATCATGTTCGTGAATTAATATACTATTGAGATTTTGTCTTACAAAACGATTAATAATTTGTTAAGATATTCACACGATTAATGGGCAGTTAAAACTCTCACTTTTGTCGGGAGAGTGCAGCTTATTTCTTCGGTCATATACGGAATCATCAACTTCTGGTCCTCGACTTTTTTACTACCAAAAGGATGTCTCAGGAAGATTGACTCTCTCTGCTCCAAAATTCTTTGGTCAGAAAACATTGATGGGAGAAAAGGTGCAAAAGTTTCCTGGAAACAAGTGTGTTTGCCAAAGTTGGAAGGTGGTTTGGGATTAAGAAGTCTGCTTGAATGGAATAAGACTCTATGTCTAAGATTGGTGTGGATTCTTATATCAAACAACTCTTCTTGGTGGTCTCTTTGGCTAAGGGGACAGTATTTACATAAGCGTAGTTTCTGGGAAATTGATGAGGCTTTACCCGATTGATGGACTTGGAGGACTCTGCTACAACTAAGGCCCCTAGCTTAGAAATTCATAAGAAGCATTGTAGGTAATGGTCTTGATACAAGCTTCTGGTTTGATCATTGGTGCCCTCTTGGACCTTTGATCAACTTTATGAATAACGGCCGAGGGGAAACAGGCATTGCCCTATCTGCAACGGTGGCTGAGGCTTCTGATGGAAATGGTTGGAAATTGCGGGTTGCTCGTTCTGATGAAGCTCTGTCTCTGCAGACCCATCTAACTACTATTGCCCTTCCATCAAGGGCTTCCATGGTAGACTCAAAATTCTGGACAGTGGATGGCAAGGTGTGTAATGGTTTCTCTACTTCTCTCACTTGGGAGGTGATGGAGCGGAAGCAACGATAAACAGCTCAACCAAGAGATTCAAGGAATCCTCGTTTGGGACCTGCCAGCTCAACCAAGGGATTCAAGAATCCTCGCTTGGGACCTGCTTCTTGTTTGATGAACTTAATCGAATCAAAACAAGGGATAGAGAATAATCTCCCTCAAAAGCAAAAGCTCTTTATTAATCAATAATCAACTGAATACAAAATGAGGCCTTAATAGGCTATTTATAGAAAACCTAAAAAAACCCTAGAAATCTCTAGAATATTCTGGAAACTCTAAAAGATAAAAGACTAAAACAATAAATACAATTAAAATACAAATAAATAGAAATTATCCTACTCCTCCGCTGCATCAGGTCTTGCCGGCCAAGAAAGATTCGTCCTCGAATCTTCAATAGAGTTTTCACCTTACAAGTCTTTCTGAAAATATCTTCAAATCCATTCTTCTGATGAAACCCGGATTTTGCACAAACATGATGAAACCCGAAATATGTACGAACCGGATGTTGCACGGATCCTGCACGAATCGAATTTGCACAGATATGAAGCTTTCTGAAACTTTCGCAGACTTGTAATTGCACGAATTTTGCACGATCCGATTTTTGCACAGATTGTAAACCTAGCACAGATTTTGCACGTGTCAGATTTTCAAAATCATCTTCTCGAAAGACAAAGTTGAAAACCATGACATCTTCTTCATAGATATCAAAGATAGGATCGCCATGAATCTCTTTGTAGATCTCATGGGTGTCTTCTCTCTCGACAAAAGGACTTTCGTCCTCGAAAGGATAGATGTTACTATCACTCACCATGATCACCAGAATCATTCTCTGGTGTAGTCGGGGAAACTGGGTCTTCCGCTGCTGTTCAAGAGGGGCCCAAGCGCGCCTCCTCTCAAACCGAGAAGGTCGTTGAAGCTTCTCTTTCTGCAAAGAGGCAGGAAAAAGGGTTGCGAACCCTCCTTTTGAGGCCGCTAAGAAGGTTTTTGACAAGGAGGCTGGGAAGAAAAGGCCAATTGAGGTCGCTGTCGATAGGTCGACGAAGAAGCAGCGTGTCGAGGAACCGGTACAGAGGACCGCTTCAGTAGAGGTCGCTGCTACTGGTTCTGAGGAGGAGCCCGCGACCTATGATTTTTCGTTCAACTTTAATTCGAAAGATCATATCGCAAGCATCTCGGAGGCGTGCGCCAAGCTGTGTTCCAAAATCCCTTGCAGTACAGACCGCGTCTTTCCCGAACCCAGTGAGCTGATCGAAGCGGATGCATATCAGCTGTTCACGGGGAGCGTAATAGAGGTATCATCTTTTAGCTCGATGTTGTCTTCTTCGATTCTTGTTTTTACTTTGCCTCTGCTTCAAACTTCTTTTGACAGATGATCACACACGGGAATTTGATCATTGAAAAATACTACCATCGATCTCGAGGGCTTTTGAAGAAGCTTAAGGGTTATCTGAGCTTGCAGAAAAAGGCTAAGAAGGTTCCCGATCTCGAGAAGAAGGTCGCTGAGCAGATCGTCTTTATGAATGATCTGTCCAAAAGGGCTGAGGAAGCACGGGAGCGAGTGAAGTACGTGGAGGAGGAGCTCGAGAGGGTGAAGACTGACAAGGAGTCTCTACAGTCATTTCACGATCAGAAGACGGCTCGTCTTCGGTCTTCTCAGAGGCACGAGGTCATTCAGCTCATCGTGAAGTGCGACGCTAAGCTTCTTCGGATTAGGAAGTCGATCTCCGATAACGAGGAGGCGAACTGGCTCAATGCCTTGATGAACCAGGCAGTTGCTACCAAGGACTACCTCACCGGCTTCAAGAAGGCAGGGGCGGACGTTTCGGACGAGCTGTTCAAAGAGCTGGAGGTTGAGGAAGTCGGTGAAGGCAATTTTAAGATGACTCCCCCTTCCTGGTTGACCTTGAACCCTCAACAAAATGAGAACGAGACCGTCGCTCCCTTTGATCAATATGGGACCTTACTGAGCGCCGAGCAGCAAGAAAAAGATCAACTTTTGCTCGAGGATGGTCCGGACGCGGAGGCTCAGGCTCAAGAAAAAGAGGCCGCTACTCCGGCGAGAGATGCAGCCACTGGAGAGGTGCTCGCTCCCCTCAACGGGCTTCTAGTCACCCCTGCTCCTCAGGCCTAGTTTTTGTTTGTCGTTTTCCTTGTTGTCTTTTTTTTTAGGTGGATTGTTTCCAGGTCGCTTGTGGCCTTGGTATATTTTGTAACGGACTTGCCCATGGGGGCTTTTTGAATATATCCACTCTTTGCTTCGTCATTTTGCTTATATTCTTTGTTTTCAGTTGGGTGAGTTCGTAGACCGTCGTTCGACTAAGTTTGCGGGATCTGACCGGCTTACGTACTTAGGTATATCTAGGTCGTACTTAGGGTTCTTAGAATGTTCTAAGTGTACCCGTTTGTCTGCGACTCTGAGCTCGGCTTATGACAATATCCGTTACGTGGCTAAGTGTGCAAGGAGGACTCGGCTTAGAATACTCAGACGTTTTGGGATAGGTTGCGGGTCTAGCCCCAGCTTATAGGTCGCTAGTGGAAGTTTTTAGGCTTCCGCTCTAGCGACATGGTTGATCAAACCACTTTTGTTCATGTAGAACGAAATTTGGTCGGGATGCTTGGCCAAAGCATCGACGCGAAATGAGCTCGGAGCTCTCCGGACTGGGAGTGCCAGTGCGCAGAATAAGTTTTACAACTTGTTTGAGAGCACAAGTAAAAATAGACAAAGAGTTTGGCGAACTGAAAATATATTTTTTTGACTATTAGCTGTGCCTTTTTACGGGCTGCCTACGTACCCATTGTGATTGGGATCAAGCCATTCGTAGTTCATTTACAAAATTGACAAAGTGAGCTCGTAGAGCGTTTTTTTTTTTTTTGAATAACAGCTGTGCTTTTTGACGGGCTACCTACGTACCCGTTGTAATGGGGATCAAGCCATTCGTAGTTCATTTACCAAGTGAAAGAGGTCGGTTGACGTGCTGCTTTGAGGGTGTCTCAGACTTGGTCGGTTGCGGGGACCTTGGTGTCATAGTAGTATCTCTTCAGACTCATTGAGTTCTAAGATCGTGGAACCATTTCGCCGTTTAGTGTCATGAGCCGGTATACCCCAGGTCGGACGATTTCAGTTACTTGGTATGGTCCTTCCCAGTTCACTCCAAGTTTCCCGGACCTTTCGGAGGACGAGGTCGCCAACGCTGAAACTTCGGTTGCGGACTCGTTTATTGTAGTACCTCATCGCGAGCTGCTGGTAGTTTTGTATTCGAACGAGGGCTTCGCCGCGTTCTTCCTCGATATGGTTGAGGTTATCGATGAGCATCTGGTCATTCAGGCCGAGGTTCTCGGTCATCATTATGCGACGTAAGCTGTTGACGTTAACCTCTACGGGTGTCATTGCTTCCAGTCCGTAGGCGAGTGAGAACGGCGTTCGGTTGGTTGATTGACGAGGGGTGGTTCGAAAAGACCAGAGTACTCCGTCGAGCTCGTCTGCCCAAAGGCTCTTTTTGTCCTCGAGGAGCTTCCTGAGACCGTTGATGATGATCTTGTTGGATGCTTCGGCCTGGCCGTTTCCTTGGGGGTATCTTGGTGTCGACTTGTTCAGCCGAATTTTCCATTTGGCGCAAAAGTCCTCGAAGGTCGCTAAAACAAACTGTGAGCCGTTATCAGTGATGATCTCATATGGGAGCCCGTGACGGCAGATGACATATTTCTATACAAAGTTCTGCACAGCAGTAGCCCGTATCATAGCATAAGCTTTGGCCTCAACCCACTTGGTAAAGTATTCCGTGACAACGATGATGTACCGCTTTTGTCTAGATTTTGGGAAAGGGCCGATGATGTCCATTGCCCATCGCATAAAGGGGTAGAGTGCGGTTACCGTAGATAGTGCTTCGGTCGGCGAGTTAACCATCGGCACGTGGCGCTGGCACTGCTCACAGCATCGGGCATGCTCGGCACAATTCTTTAGCATTGTTGGCCAAAAGAAACCGAGGTGCTTGATTTTGATCGCTAGTGCCCGGCCTCCAGAATGGTTTCCACCAACTCCCTCGTGAATTTTGGCCATCACACGGTATATTTCATCGTCGGCCAGACATTTCAGCAGCATGTCGGCGGCGTTCCAACGGTACAGTTCTCCCTGGATGATGGTATAATAGGCGTTGCGGGTTTTTAACCTTTTGGCGGCCCACTTGTCCTATGGAAGCTCGCCAGACACGAGGTATGCTGTGATCTCCAGGCGCCAGTCCGCTGTGGGACCATGGTCGGTCCGTTGCGGGGTCTCGACCTCATTATTGGGCTGGTCGTCGGGCGCGCCTGTGACGTTGCAAACGCCTTTGGGAAGGGCAATGCTTGGTTCGGTGATGGATTCGGTGGGAATGATACGCCGCAGGTCGGAATCCGAACTAGAGCCTAGGGAGGTGAGTGCGTAAGCCTGAGCGTTCTCAGCCCGCGGGATCTTGGTGATTTTAAAGGTGTCGAAACCTTTGGCCAGCTCCCGAACGAGCTTTAGGTAGGATTCCATTCTATCATCCTTGGTGGTGTATTCGCCGTTGAACTGGTTAGCAACAAGCTGAGAATCGCAGTACGTGTGAATTTGCGACGCTCCGACCGCTTTTGCTAACCGCATGGCCGCGAGTAGGGCTTCATATTCGGCCTCGTTGTTCGAGGCTTTGAACTCCAGTGGAAATGATTGTTCCAATATTTCCCCTGTTGAGGATTCAAGTCGGATTCCGATTCCAGAACCATGACGTGACGACGATCCATCAACGTGGAGGACCCATTCACGGGTGGCGAGGTCCGCTTCTTGTGAGACCGGAGGTAGTTCGATGAGAAAATCTGCCAAGATTTAAGACTTGGCGCTGGTTCGGTTACGGAATTCAATGTCGTATTCACTGAGTTCTATCGCCCACTTGGCCATCCTGCCAGACATGCTCGGGCTGTGGAGGATTGTTCGCAACGGTTGGGTTGACATGACCACGATGGAGTGAGATTGAAAGTAAGGTCGCAGTTTTCGTGCTGCGACAATGATAGCCAAAGCGAGCTTCTCGAGGAGAGGATATCGAGACTCTACTCCATCTAAGGACTTGCTGACATAGAAGGTGGGCTTCTGGTCGCCCTAGTCATCGCGGACGAGTACCCCACTGACCGCTGCGTTTGTTATTGAGACGTAGAGGTATAGTGTTTCGCCTGCTTCGGGTTTGGCCAGCACGGGCGGAGTTGATAAATAGGCCTTGAGCTCGCTGAACGCGGCTTCGCAATGATCATCCCAAGGGAAACCTTCTGCTTTGGGGACGCGTAGGAGCTTGTAGAACGGTAAGTTTCGGTCTGTTGACCGAAAAATAAATCGATTCAAGGCCGCGATGCGACCTATCAACCTTTGGGCTTCTCTTTTGTTTTTTGGCGAAGGCATGTTGATGATGGCGGCGATCTGCTTTGGATTTGCTTTGATCCCGCGCTGAGTGACAATGTAGCCCAAAAATTCCCCTGAAGTGACCCCGAACGTACACTTGGTGGGATTGAACTTCATTCCGAATTTGTTTAAGATCGCAAAACAATCGCGGAGGTGGGAGATATGATCGCTGGCCTGGTGAGACTTGACAAGCATGTCATCGATATAAACTTCCATCGTATCGCTGATCTGATTGGCGAACATCTTGTTTACCAATCGCTGGTAGGTCGCTCCAGCGGTTTTAAGGCCGAAGGGCATTACGCGGTAACAATAGGTGCCATGGTCAGTAATGAACGCGATTTTCTCCCGGTCTTCAGGGTGCATCATGATCTAATTGTATCCGGAGAGGTGTCCATAAAGGACAGGAGCTCGTTGCCTACCATTGCGTCAATGACCTGGTCTATGCGAAGAAGAGGGAAACTGTCTTTGGGACACGCCTTGTTCAGATCGGTAAAATTGATGCAGACTCGCCACTTTCCATTTTTTTTTACCACGACCGGGTTTGCTAGCCACTCAGGGTAATGGACCTCGGTGATCGAGCCAGCTTCGAGTAGTTTGGCGACTTCTTCGTTGACGGCTTGAGCCCGCTCTGGACCGAGCTTACGTCTTTTTTGCTTAATCGGTCTGTACGTTGGGTCAACATTTAGCTCGTGGGTTGTGATAGCCGGGTCGATTCCCTTCATATCGTGTATGGACCACGCGAAAGTTGCGACATTGGCGTTGAGAAACTGGATCAACTGGCTCCGCAATGGCTCCTGGAGGTCGGCTCCGATGCCGATCTTTCGCTTAGAATGTTGTTTGTTGATGATGACCGGAGTCAAGCTGTGGGGCGAGGCTAGCTTGCTCAGTAGGTCGGATGATTGTGCAAGTGACACTTCGAATCTTTTGCTCAGTGATAAAGCACGATCTGGCGACCCTCTGGCTTCCGCGTATCGTGAAGAGTCCGGTTGGGGTCGGGAATTTAACGCACTGATGATAGGTAGATGATACCGCTCGAAGAGAGAAGAGCCAAGGCGTGCCCATGATGACATTGTATACAGCGGGCTTATCAACAACGACGAATTTCACGACCTTCGTGATGCCTCCTGCGTAGACCGCTATTTTGATGGATCCAATGGTCATTGTTGTCACGCCATCGAATCCGGTTAGTGGCTTCACGCTTGGTTTAATCTTGTCGTCTGGGATATCCATCTTCCTCAAGGTTTCGAGAAAAATGAGGTCAACGGAGCTGCCGGTGTCGACCGGTACGCGCGTAACATCACAATCTTCGATAGTGAGCTCGATGATTAAGGGGTCGTTGTGCGGCATGACCACGCTCTTGGTATCCCCCTCGCTAAAGATGATGGGCATATCGACTTCTTGTTGTACGCGGCAATCCTGTTGTACGCGGCAATCCTGTTGTACGGAAGCTGCCTTTTTATGTCGTTTGAGGCTGCGGACTGAGTTAGAAGTGGTCTGTAGTCCGCCCATTATCATACAGATTCTCCGCTTCAAAGAAGGCTGGCTCTGTCTGAGACCCTTGTCGTTTCCAAACCACTTCGGAGGGAGCGGAAAGTCGATGCTGGTGTCGGTCTTCTGCTCGTGGTTTTCAGAGTGATCTGCTGCTTGTCGCTTATTGGACTGACTCAGGGGTAGGTCGATTTGCACCTCGCTGCTACTAAATTTAGCCATTAATTTGTCCTTCAGTTGTCGGCACTGGTAGGTCGAGTGGCCATATAGCTGGTGGTAATCGCAGAATGATCTGGTGTTCGCCTCCTTCTCCTCACCACGGACGAACTTGAATGGCCACTTTTTGTTTTGAGACTGGGCCTGGTTTTGGTGCTAGGACTGGGCTTTGGGCGGTTTGATTACGTTCGTCAGTAGCTTCTTTTTCGTATCTCTGAAATCCTCATCGAGATGCTGGGATGGCTCGTGATGGTCACTGTCTGCCAACTCTTTGGCCTTAGGCTTAGAGGCTGCTAGCTTGGCCGGAGAATGCTTCTTCGAGCATGATGTACTGCGTAGCCCGATGCATCGCGTCCTCCAAGGTTAACGCTTTATGAAGGACAAGATCGGTTCAAAACTCAGACTCGTGCCACAGTTCGTTTTTCAAAGCTCCGATCCCTGAGGATTCCTGTACGTCGATCGCCGATAGGATTGCTTTAAAGCGACTCATGTAATCCCTGAGGGATTCCTTGGGACCCTGGGAGAGTGCCCATAAGTCGGCCGCGGATGCTCCATCTTGGATGTACATGGAGTAGTGTTTGAAGAACGCGATGGAGAGCTGCTGGAAATTTCTAACAGAGTTGAGTTCAAGGCGGGAGAACCAGTCGAGCGCTGGTCCGGTCAAATGTTCCACGAAGAGCTGGCAGTAGGCCGCATCCCGCTCCTCGGGGGATAACAGGACCCGCCCTATAGCAATGGTGAACACGGTCATGAAGTATTTCGGGTTCGAGCTGCCTCCGAAAGTTTTTATCCGAAGCTTGTAATGAAAAGGGTTTTTACCGGTTTCAAAAGATATAACCTAGAATCACAACTTCATTTGTAGAATAGTATAGGTTCATTCAAGGGACCAGCAATACACTCTAATTCTATGGAATACAATTTCAGCTAAGCGATAAAAAGAGGTTTAAAGTGTCACAATTTATCAAAGCAAACAAAAGTAAAATTCGGTGTAAACAATAAGTGGAAAGGCGTTAGGTCAAGGGATAATTCTTAGGGATTAGGCTATCAAAACCAAGCAATTATTCAGGTTATCAAGTTATGAACCAATCGAGAACTCAACCATAGATTCAAGAGGACCCACTGTCGTGGCATCAACGACTTCAACAAACAATCTAACACCCTAAACTGTCGTTTGAAGTTACAAAGAATGATGAGCATTAAACGATTAGGGTTGATTTGTTCACGAGTTGCTTTAACTTCAACTGTCGTTGGCTAAAGACATCGCCCATCTAAGTCAATTCCAGTAATTCACAACACTTTTGATGAGTGAATTCAACCTAAAATCAGAGACTAGGTGATCAAATTAGCCTAGGCAATACGTTCGACATTAGACGGAGATATCAAGTGATGTTTCAAAACCTATCTATGCTTAGTTATGATCCTCTAACCCCATTGAACCCTCAACCTAACTAGTGGATTACTCACTCATGATTAAACAAACAACAGCAGCAAGTGATAAGAGAGACTTCATTGAATCAAAGTAAAGAAATTAGGGTTTAAGAAGACTTCAACAAGGAAACGTGAAATACAAATCTCCAAGCTTATATCTCTCAAAACAAGTCTCAAATCTCTCTCCCTCACTTGCGATTTCCTTTTCTCTCTCTCTGTTGTTCTACTGCTGTGCGTGATGTGTCTCTCCTCTCTCTCAAAAGATCCAGAGAAAAGCCTCCTTAAAGGCCCACGGCGGCTGGCCCAAAGATAGGGTTTTTAGAATTAGGTTTAATGAAATTCCCATAAGTGGATCTGCTGGGAGCAGGTGCTCCCTCTTCTGGGACGGGTGCTCCTTTCCTCCAGAATATTCCAAAAAGATCCATATTTCATCCTTTTTTGCCAAATCCAATCCGCAAACTCCAATCATTGTTTCCAGCCACTTTTATACCTAGAATGACTCGAAAGAGAACGAAAGACTCGATAAAATCCTACAAAACAAAGGTTAGAATGCGCCAAAAATGCATTATATCAAGTCCCCCAGACTTAGATCTTTGTTTGTCCTCAAACAAATTCGAGACCAAGTGAAAGGGAAAAGTTTGAAAACACGGGGACTCTTTTATCCTCAGTGAACCGAGTTTAAAACCTTTCAATCTGCAGACCACATAATCCAAATTACGAATAGCAAAGCTTTACCAAAACATCTTCAACACATTTCCCAAACACAAACTCAACGCATTAAAGTTGCGCGAGGGTCTCGCTAAAGGCACCATTTAGGGTAGACGACACTAAAGGGTTTAAGGCAATTTAGAGGTGGAGTTCAAAGTATTTAAAGTGTTTAAGGGTTACCCGATGTTTCGTAGTGGATGCAGGATATTGCACAAAATTGCAAGAGAGAACGGGTACGTTGATATCCACATTCTCTAAACCACTCTTTCTTCTCCAAATCTCTCCAATATCTCAACTTGCCATCGTCCACCTTGGGTAAACTCGCAGTGCTGAGAGACATTTCCAATTTTACAGATTTACCACTCTTCATCATATGTTTTTTTTTTTTTTAGAGATAAAATGATGATGAAGAGTGTTTTGATTACAAGTGTATGTCTCTCAAACACAAAAATATCAGAACATACCCAAGTGGAGCTCATCAATATCGTTCCTCCTTCGTGGATTTTTGTTCCACCTCGTTGTAAAACCATCTTCTGAAAATAGGAGCAGGTGCGCCTTCTGGGAATCAGTGCTCTCGTTCCTCAGAAAGAGTGATTTAAAGGCAATGTCGACCAAATTCTCTCCGGGCCTTTTGCGCATATGCTGCACATGTGACAATGAAGTAACAAGAATGCAAGAGGCTTGAAAAGAGGTTAGAGTTAAGGAGGGTACTAGCTAAAAATGAGCTAGCGATTCAGGAACAACAAGAGTGATAAAAAGGAATAAGGAGTCCTGAATATGATTCGTTTCCCTAATCTAGTGCCAATAGCGAGAGGAATTTTCGGTCAATATGAAACATGGAAGATGGTGTATCGAAGTGTTCCAGCTGTTCCTTGTACTCATGCTCTGAAGAAATGGTCACTAGAGAGAAAGTTAAACACAAATAGTCCAAACATCATCTAAGATAAGGTCCTAATTCTCTACAAAGTTTTGACTCAATAAAATAAAAGAAAAACTGACTCAATAAGGACATAAGAAAAATAGAAAACAACCAAAATAAACGATATTGGTAGCAACTCCCCCCAGACTTACTTCACACCGTCTCGGTGTGAGAATAAGAATAGAGAGAGTGAGAAAAAGGAAGAAAATAAAGGGAAAATGCGTAAAAGAAAAAGTGTTCAAGGAATACTGAGAAAGGATAGAGGAGCGATGTCTAATCGCTGGTGGTATCATCGGAGTCATCGCTGGTGATCAGCTTCTTGCATTTCGTGGAACGAGTAGACGGACGGGCGGATGTGGATGGTCAAGAAGCAGGCGGCAGAACATGGGCTGTGGTTGGGATGGTCTCGGTGGCGTGAGAGCTGCTGCAACCTTTCTGGAGCATGTGGAGGATACGGCGAAGGAGCCCGTTGTTCTTCTTAGTAGATGCTACCATCCAACGGCGGTACTCCGCGTCGTCTGGGTTGTCTGAGATGTCTCCGAGTGTCAACTCGCTCGCATAGGGCCGTCGGTAATAAGCTTTGAACTGCTGGGTCCTCTGCGTGTGTGCGCTCAAGTCCTCTACCTCCTCTTGGCTCATAGGAGCATCTGGGACAGAAGTGGGAGCACGTGCAGGTCTGGTGGACGAAGTGCTCCTCCTGGGTTTTGGTGCTCTCTCTGTCGGTGCTCCAGTAGCAGAGCACAGATACTCCGTTCCGGGTGTGAAACTGACATTGGCGGTGACTTCCAGCTCCGTCAATGAGGGCTTTGGCAGCTTGCAAAACTGGGCAGCTTTACCTCGTGACAAGAAACGGTAAATGGTTGCCTCCTGCAAAATCTCACAATGAAGGAGGTAGTTAGTGTCCATATATTCCGTTGTGTTGTTGCATGTGTGGGCGTCAAGATCCACTCCCAAGTGGATGAATAGCCTGGTCAGTAAGATCCCCATCCTCTCTGAATGCGCAGCAGCCTTCCCTTTCGCGACCTTCGTCCTCTTGTCCGCGATCACTCCGGCGAACAATACACCCATGTTGATGGTCAAATCAGAACACAACTCAATCCCGGTTCGCCTTCAATTGCATCCTTTACCGCGCTATAGAGCAGCCATCAACTCATCGGTCCTCACTTTGGTTGAGTCGTCCTTGGCAAACAGGATTGTGCTTATGGTCTTTGCACCAATTCTTAGAGCTGGATTGCGAATAGTGGATTGCGCAACATATTGGGAAAAATAGTCGCCAACCGCAATGAAATTCCAAAATGCATTCGCAATTGGAAGTCTAGGGGGTAAGGCCACTATTTCCACGTCGGGGTCAAAACCGTAGACCTCGCAGAGCTCTGGAATGGTGATGACTTGCTTCTTTCCATCGGCGTAGAAGGAGAGAATTCCCTCAGAGGCGGTCGGGTTGCTTGGATCGGCATAGGTGAATTTAGCCGAAGCGAGGCACTGCCTAGCGAGATCGGGATATAGAGCATCCGGCTGTGTAGCCAAATCAGTGAGCTGCGTGGCTGCGAGGATGCAGCTGACATCGTGGAATAGGCCCAAATCCTTCAGGGTTGTTCCGCAAAGGAAGCGAGTGGGCTCAATAGAGATGTCCGACCAGTTGTTATAGTGATAGGCATCAGTTTGATCCCATGCCTCGTCTGAATGTGGAGGAAGAAGAGAATTGCTTAAGGGGAACCGTTGGCCTTCATCACGTGGCCAAGGGTTGGTGGTGAGTTGAGAGGAGGTGGAGGCTCCTTTCCCTTTTTTGGAGCGTGATGGGTTTCCGACTGATGTGTGTGGTCTTGTCATCCTTGCTTTCTTTGAGAAACGAGTTGCTGATTTGGAATGGTGACGAAAAATTGAGTGGAATCAAGCCAAGACTCACTCAAATCGGTTGAGAATCGAAGAAGTTGAGGTTTGATCAAAAGACCTTGAAAGTTTTAATGGAGAAAATCGAAAGAGGAAGAAGGAGTTATGGGCGCGAGAAATTAGGGCTTTTTGGGGGTTCCACTATAACTGTTATTTCCCTATTAAAATTGGAAAATATCCTCATATTTCTCGGGCCCATTATCCTTATTCTATTTGACTTACCTCATGGTGGGCCGAAATTTGAATTTCAAATTTTTTTTTTCTGGAGAGCAGTTGCTCTGTTCTGGGTAGCAGGTGCTCTCTGGAAATCGGATCGATCTGCTGAGTCAATCCTGAGGTTGACCGCTGAATTGGCTCAGGACCTCATCTTCATGGATCGAGCGATCCACCCGAAGAGATCGATCGATCCACCCGAAGAGATCGATCGATCCGGTTCCTTCGGGTTTGAACTTGGAGGCAGATCGATCCTGACCTTGACCGCTGGAATGTATGTTGGACTTCTCGCTACGGATCAATCGATCTAGCTAAGGGGATCGATCGATCCACCTTGCGTATTCCACAACACAAAATATTATATATATATCTATATATATTTTTTTTTCAATAACCTGAAAACTCAAACTGAAATTCAAAGTTAGTAATAAAAGAAATCAAATTGAAAAAGTTAGAAAACGTACCGGTAGGTTGCCTCCCACCAAGCGCTTGGTTATAGTCATTAGCTTGACTTGATTAGCCATTTAGGCTTTTGGTGCATCGCCTAAGGAGATGAACCCTCCTTCGGCTTGGTTTATTTCAGCGAGGTATGTCTTACACCGCTGTCCGTTGACCACGAATTCCTTGCCCTTGGCATCTAGCAACACCATGGCCCCATAGGATCGGACCTCTTTGATGAGAAAGGGGCCGGACCACCTAAATCGTAACTTTCCAGGAAAAAGTTTAAGTCGAGAGTTAAAGAGAAGTACCAGGTCGTTTGGCTTGAAATCTCGGGTGAGAATCCTCTTGTCGTGATACATCTTGGTTCTTTCCTTGTATATCTTCGAACTCTCATAGGCCAGGTGCCTAATTTCTTCTAATTCATTAAGCTGCATTGATCTCCTTTCCAAGGTGGGTTTGATATCGTAGTTCATTAGCTTAACAGCCCAGGCTGCCTTGTACTCAAGCTTGACAGGAAGATGGCAGGACTTCCCATATACCAAGTGAAAGGGCGTTGTCCCCAATGGCGTTTTGTAGGTAGTTCGGTATGCCCACACCGCATCGTCCAGCTTAGCGGCCCAGTCTTTCCTAGTGGTGCCTACGGTCTTTTGTAGGATATCCTTGATTTGCCTGTTGCGAACCTCAACTTGGCCACTAGTCTGCGGGTGATATGCCGTTGCAACCTTATGCTTTACACCATTCTTCCTTAACAGGTTCTCAAAAACCTTATTGATGAAAATGGGTCCCTCCATCGCTAATCACCACTCGCGGTACTCCAAATCTGGGGAATATTATGGTTTTGAACATCTTTAAAACCACAGCGGCATCATTTGTTGGGGAAGCAATGGCCTCAACCCATTTGGACACATAATCGACAGCCACTAAAATGTATTTATTTCCATAGGAAGATGGAAACGGTCCCATAAAGTCTATCCCCCATACGTCAGACACTTCAACTTCCAAGATGAAGTGTTGAGGCATCTCGTTCCGTCGTGAGATGTTTCCTTGCCTCTGACATTTGTCGCACCTTGAGATAAAAACATGTGCGTCCCGGAACATTGTTGGCCACCAATACCCAGCTTGCAGCGCCTTGGATACTGTCTTAAAAGTTGCGAAGTGACCAGCGTAACTCGAACTATGGCAGTGAAATAGGATTCCTGGAATCTCCTCATCAGGAACACATCTCCTAAAAAGTTCATCCGAGCATTGCTTGTAAAGGTATGGCTCATCCCAAAAGTATCTCCGTATGTCGCGTAAGAACTTCCTCTTTCTGTCTCTCACAAAGTCAGCCGGTTCACGATCAGCAGCAAGGTAATTCGCTATCTCTCCAAACCATGGAAAACTCGAGGGAACCGGCTTAGAAACAACAGCAGAAAAGACTTCTGGAACAGGTGCTCCGTCCTGAACTGGGTGCTCCAGAACATAGATTCCAATAGCATACACATGTTCATCCGGTAATGCATCATCAAGCGGGACTGTTTCATCGACTTTCAAGCGAGATAAGTGATCAGCAACTCCGTTCTCAGTACCTTTCTTATCAACGATTTGTAGATCAAACTCTTGGAGTAACAAAATCCATCTCAAAAGCCTCGGTTTCGCATCTTTCTTGGTGAGCAAATACTTCAAAGCTGCATGGTCGGTATGAACAATGATCTTCGAACCGACAAGGTATGACCTGAATTTCTCAAAAGCAAAGACAACAGCCAGGAGTTCCTTTTCAGTCGTAGCATACTTACATTGAGTCTCATCCAAAGTTCGGCTAGGATAGTAGATCACATGAAGCTTTTTATCTTTCTGTTGTCCCAAAACTGCCCCCACAGCGTAATCACTAGCATCCGTCATAACCTCAAATGGTAGATCCCAATCTGGCGGTTGAACAATGGGTGCACTCACCAATGCTCCTTTTATCGTGTGAAACGCCTCAAGGCAAGCTCCATCAAACGCAAACTTGGTCTCCTTACACAAGAGCTGAGTGAGCGGTCTCGCTATCTCTGAAAAATCCTTGATGAAACGTCTGTAGAAGCCCCATGACCCAGGAAACTTCGAATCCCTCTGACTGAATCCGGCGGTTGCAAACTCATCATCACCTCAACTTTTGCTCGGTCAACCTCAATACCCTTTTCTGAAATTCGATGACCCAGAACTATTCCATCCCTAACCATGAAATGACACTTCTCCCAGTTTAATACAAGATGTTTCTCTTCACAGCGTTGTAACACCCTGCACAGATTAGATAGACACAAGGAAAAAGAGCTCCCATAGACGGAGAAGTCATCCATGAAAACCTCTATAATATCTTCAATCAAATTAGTAAAATAGACATCATGCACTTTTGAAAAGTTGCAGGAGCGTTGCATAGTCCGAATGGCATCCTGCGGTACGCAAAGGTGCCATAGGGACATGTGAAGGTTGTCTTCTCCTGATCATCCGGGTGAATGGGAATCTGAAAGAAACCTGAATAACCGTCTAACACTAGTAAGGGTGGTTAGCGAGTCTTTCGAACATTTGATCAATGAATGGTAAGGGCAAATGATCCTTCCGAGTTGCTGCATTTAACTTTCTATAATCGATGCACATCCTATGTCCTGTAACAATCCTAGTCGGTATCAATTTGTTCTTATCATTGGCGATCACAGTGATTCCGCCTTTCTTAGGCACTACATGCATAGGACTTACCCAATTACTATCAGATATTGCATAAATAACTCCAGCGTCTAGTAATTTCATGATCTCTTTCTTAACAACATCTTTCAAATTCGGGTTCAGCCTCCTTTGGTGTTCTACAGAAGTTCTAGATTCATCCTCTAAATGTATCCTATGCATGCATAAATCAGGTGAGATTCCAGGGATGTCATCTAGCGAATAACCTAAAGCCTTCCTATACTTCCTAAGCTCGCATAAAAGTAAGGCGGATTCCACATTGTTCAGATCAGCATTAATAATAAGAGAAAAGTACTAAAATAGCATAGAAAAGTTGTTATATTACTAGAATAACATACATCTTTTAAAAATTACTCAAAAATTTTTAAAGCCTAGTAAATTACAATAAACACCTTTGGTTATTTTTTTTTAATTGAGGTTATTTCTAATTAAAAATGATTAACTAATCCACGTCACTAATCACTGTTCCACGTCACGAATAAGAGTAACCGTGTTAAAAAGTCGGAAAAGAAAACTCAAAGGACGGAAAAATTAAAACTTTGTGTGTTGTCGTCGAAATTTCTACTGTTTTCTCTCTAGTCGGTTTCTGAGAAACATTCACCGCCGTTGTCGTCGAAATGTCTGCTCTGCATTTTCACAGTTGGATTTTAGTCGAAGGTGAGTATAAACAGAGGAGTGGGGATTCTTCATCTTCCTTCGTTTTATTTTGAGTATAATCTGAGGAATCGAAAGTGTTTGTCGCTTGTTAACGGTATTTTGGCTGATTTATTATTCTGTGGCGGCTTGTTTATCGTTGCTAGTGGCTGTTTAAGTTATTTATTGCGGCTGATTTATTGTTATGTTGTGGCTGATTTGTGTTGTGTTGCGGCTGATTTACATGTGCAATGTTATTGTGGCTGAGTTTATGTTATGTTTGATTTATGTGCCGTTGTGGCTGAGTTTGTGTTTGGTTGCGGCTGGTTTATTTGTTTGTTGTGGCTGAGTTTGAATTTTGTTGCGGCTGATTTATCATTAATATGTTATGTCTTTTATGTTCAGATGTCTGAATATCATGCAATTCCTGAAGATTAAGCAAGGGATTACCCTCCAAGACTATGCGCTGAAGGGGCTTCTAAGCTGGAAAATAAAAAAATTAATCACAATGTCCATTTGGGAGACTTCCCTCGAGTCAGAGACGCAATAGGACATGATGTGTGGGAACACATGAAGCAGTTTCCTCTTGGAGTAGTTGGTAAGCTAGCTGATAGCAGTTTCCTCTGGGAAGACTGTACACTATCTACTATGTAGACAGCTACGAGTACATGACAAGGAGATTTGGTCTCTCGTTGTTGATCAACCTATCAGGTTTAGCTTAATCGAATTTGGTGCGCTCACGGGTCTAAACACAGATCCACTGCCAACAGAAAGTTTTGAACCTGAGCAATACAAAACATTCTGGGAGGAGTTGAAGGTGCCGCTTGGGGTAGGACCCAAGTTAGATGAACTGAGGGCAGCATTAGAGGGCTGTCGAGGCTGGAGTTTTGAAAAGAGGAAATGGTTAGGGCTGTTGCTTCTTCAAGCCATGGGACTTTATGGCTTGCATCATAATTCTAGAATACCCTTTGAAAGTGCAAAAAGAGTATTCAACGATGAAGCCTTGAGGACTTCTCCGTGGGGTCGGACTGCATTTGAAGTTCTAGTTGGTTCAATTAAGATGTTGAATCCAGAAGGAAAGTCGTACACCATTAGCGGCATGAAGGACGTGTTGCTGGTTTGGGCGTATGAATCTGTGACTTGCTTCGGAGATCGTTTTGGAAAAGTAGTCAATGAGAACGAAATTCCTCTTTTGCGATGGGGTGGAACCCGTACACGTAAAAGTCTTACTACAGCCATAGCTGAGGAGATCAGAGACCATGGTGAGATAAGAAGGTTGACTTGGCTGAGTTATGGATATTTTTATTCTGTTTGACTTATGTGTTACTTGATGGCTGAGTTATGAATCATTTGATGTCTGACTTATGAGTTACTTGATGGCTGAGTTATGAATCATTTGATGTCTGACTTATGAGTTACTTGATGGCTGATTTACTATGCAGGTGCGTGTGAAGAAAATGGTTATGAAGGAGACTGTAGAAAAGCTGTTTCCGCAGTGGACGAGTGAAGAAAATGACCCAGAAGTTGTAAATCTGGTAACAGACATACATGCGGATAGGTTTGTTAGAGGTTTTTGGGATGTGAAGAGCGATGAGAAGAAGAAAAAAATGAAGGCTGCAGTTTCGTTAGATTCCGATCAACCCCCCGCAAAAAAACAGAAGAAAGCTACGAAAAAACAGGAAGTAAGCAACAGTGAGATTGTGTTGCAGCATAGTAGTTACAAGGATATGGGGAAATAGATAGATTTGACGACCGTAGTCAATGTCCTGGAAAACCTTGTCAGAAGATTTGACAAGTTTGACAACTTTGGTAGTAGAATAGACAGTGTTGAGTCGCAGTTAAACGCCTATAACACAAAATTTGGAGAGTTGTCAGATTTGAAGAAGATGATTGGTGATACAGCCCGAGCTGCTGTGGAAGAAAGAATTGCATCTATTGAGAATGATCGGATGCAAATGAGAGAGCGTCTGAATGCTCTCGAGGCACGGAACATTACTCAAAAGGATGATAACCAATTAAAAGTGAACAACATCCTGCAGAAATCCGTTAATAGTCCAAAGGTACGTTACAGTTGAGTTATGTTTATTTTTGACGACTGAGTTATCCTTATTAGTCTCGGCTGAGTTGTGTTTATATGTTAATACAGCCGAAGAAGGACGAGTTTAAAAGTCCTGAACCAGTCAACAGCCCCCTGCATAATGTATGTTACAGTTGATTTATGTTTATTTTTGACGGCTGAGTTATGGTTACTTTTGACGGCTGAGTTATTACCTATTTGAAGACTGATTTATTACCTATTTGACGGCTGAGTTATAGTTAGATAGCGACAGATTTATTCTTTTTATTCTGGCTGAGTTATGTTTATATGTTAATACAACTTAAAAGTACTGAACCAGTTCATAAGACCAAAGAGAAATTGGCTGAGGAGTTCGGTAATGACGAAGATGAAACAGTTGATTTCGTTACTGTTTCTCCTGCTAAGAAATTGGTTGAGGCAAAAAAGCAGGAGGTTGAGGTTAAAAAGAAGAAGGAGGCCGATGCTTTAAAGATGAAGGAGGCCGCTGCTTCAAAGAAGGAGGCCGCTGCTTTAAAGAAGAAGGAGGCCGATGCTTTAAAGAAGGCTGCTGCTTTAAAGAAGAAGGAGACCGCTTTAAAAAATGAGGGGCAAGTAAGAAGGAGGTTAACGAGGAATCGTAAAGGCGATCCGAAACCAACGGAAGTGACTATCCCAGCAAAGAATAAATAGATTTTAGACGACAGTGAGATTGAGGATGTCACCAGCAAAATTGTCTTAGAATATAACGAACTGTTACCGGAGTCTGATGAGGAAGAAGAGGAAAGGATTAGGTCTGATAGAATTAAGGCTTATCGGGAGTCCAGAGTGAAATTATCTCCTGATGGGTCTTCAGCGAGGCTAGCAAATGATCCTCCTCAAGCACAAGTTTTTCCTTATATTGGAGACAATGGAATGACGTGCATGAGGAAAAATTATGAACCTTCACCGGCAATCTATGATCCTCTCTCACCTGCTGATCCGGTTAAAGTGGATAAATTTTTGGATCACCTAAAGCCATTCAAGTATGACCCTTTAGAGCATGTGTTAATACGGTTATTAGAAATATTTGTCTAAACTAACTTGTGTTTAATTGTTTTAGGGACGTTCCACGTAAAAAGGCTTCTGAGGAGATCGAGTTCTTCAGAATTCTCATTACTGAGAGAAAATATTGGCCAACTATAGATTATGGATGGCTGTATGATAATGTAAGTGTACTGTTGGGGCTGAGTTAAATATATTTAATGTCTGAGTTATTTATTATATGTCTGAGTTATGTAGGCTTCAGTATGCTTTATGTCTGAGTTATATATTATATGGGGCTGAGTTAAATTTACTTAATGTCTGAGTTATTTATTATATGTCTGAGTTATGTAGGCTTAAGTATGCTTTATGTTTGAGTTATATATTATATGGGGCTGAGTTAAATATACTTAATGTCTGAGTTATATATTATATGGGGCTGAGTTAAGTTTAATTTTTGGGTTGACTTGATTCTCTTTGTACAGCATATTTCCGCGTATCTGAGAATCCTCATAAAAAAATCCATGCTAGATCCCTCCCCATTCTACTCCAAGCGAATTGGATTTTTGGACTCTTGGTTTACTGCACAATGGTGTATGGATTACAACCAGTTCAAGATCAAACCAAAGATGTTTAAGTTCAAAGGTGTTGGGTATGAGGATTTAGTAAACGGCAAAGTTCCGGCAGACCTGCAAACAAACAAGAAGTGGTTAGAAGATGTCGATCACTATTACGGAATTGTACAGACTGGAGGAGATCATTGGGTGGCATTTCACGTGGACCTTCTTAATGAGAAGATCGAGGCTTACGATCCTATCATTGGACAGGTGACACCCGAAAGTGAACAGAAAATCCTAAATTTATTTAGGCCGTTTACGCAAATGCTCCCAGTTATGATGAACGACTTAGTTCCTATCAATCTCCGAAAGCCTAGATTGAAGCAGTTTGGGTTCCGAAGGAGGAGAGGCAAAAACATCCCACAAAACGTCCAAGTTGGCGACTGTGGGGTGTATGCATTGAAGTTTGTCGAGTGTCTAGCACTTGGCACTACTTTTGATGGGATAAATGATGCGAATATTCAGGGTATACGGGTGAAGATGGCATCAGATATCCTCGATGAAGGAACTTATAATATGTTTGGGGTTTAGGGTTTTGTGAAACAGTAAAGAGATTGTATTTTATTGATATAAAAAAATGTAATAGCAACTCTTCGGTTACTGAGTAAAGGCTGACTTATGTGTCAGTCAGCTTTTACTCTCCTTAATAGCGACTGACTGATTGCGCAAAGAAGCGGCTGACTTAAAAGTGACGAATTCGGGATTCGGCTGAGTTATGACTGACTGATTGTGCACGGATGACTTAAAAGTGATAAATTCGTGTTTCGGCTGAGTTATGACTGCTTTGTGCAAAAGAAGCGGCTGACTTATTGGTTTAAATATTTAAAATACAAATAACTAGCTTATCTATCCGGTTGATTTATACATGCAAAAAACAAAAGATACGGCTGATTTATACATTCAAAACACAAAAGATACGGCTGGTTTAAACATTCAAAAAACAAATAACTAACTAAAGGGTCTCATAACTAAATTACATTCAAAAACCAAAATTATCAGGGCCAAACTCTTCAAACATATCGTCCAGATTCGTCCAAACTATAGTGTTTATCCAATCTGGCTTCTCGCCACCATGCGCCCATATCCTCCTTAACATGCGCATTTGAGTTCGAAATAGTGTTCTAGCCAGCAGATTAAAATTTGTCCAAATCGTCAAAGTGTGTTTCAGTTCCCATCTGTATTTTCGCTACAAAATAAAAAAAAAGAGAAATATTATTGTTGTTCATAATATGAACCCAAAAGAAAGATATTAAGGTTGGCTTATAGCGAGTGTAAGAAACCATCGTTCCTTAAAATAATCGGGAATGAAGCGGTAAGTCGGCCACTCATGAACCTAGCCTTCTCGAAGAATCTTCGGGATCGCCTTCGAGAGCTCGTGTAAAAATTTGAACCACGTGATGGTTGTTTTATCAATAATACCAATACCAGGGTTTAGAACAGGGAGGTGATCCCGCTCAGCGGAGTATAATATGGCATCGACACTGCTGAATAATTTTGAACTACAGGATGGGACAACAGACATGTCGAAAAGGAATATGAAACAGATAGATTTATGAGAAGGGAGAAAATAGTGTTGGATAGAATGTGATGGGAGAGACAAGGTTTACGAGAAGGTAGATATATACAGATATTCAAATACGAAACGTTGCGAGACAAAATTATACATTTGCGACTGACTAATGGCTAACTTATGCCACGTTTCGGCTGACTTATATGTTGAAACTCCTAGTTCCCAAAAGATTATTCATAAAAGTTCCTAAAAGTTCAATCATAACTCCTAGTTCCCAAAAGATTAATCATTACACCTAATGTAGGAAGCGTCTCGAGAGTATTAATTTCAATATAATTACGTATTCAGAAAACCCTAGGTTAGCAATCAACGGGGCTCCTCACTTTCTCCTCTCTTGCGAAATAAAAATTTAAAATCTCAATCAATCACCTATAATGGCCTCTCCGTCACGATCCCCAAATCTGCAATCGGATTCTTCCTCTGCTACCTCTGAAACTCGGTTCCCTAGACCCGAGAGGGTTGGATATTCCATTGACTTCAACGCAGATCCATGTAAGTCTCTTCGGCTTCCCCTGTTCAAGATCTTCATGTTCTGACTTACTTCTCAGTGTCTGACCCCTTTTCTCTTTCCCTTTCTCTACGAACCAACGACAACCACTGCAGCCCCTCAGGAGATCGCTGACTACACGATAATGGGAGGAAATCTCTTGTAAGTTCCATGAACCAACCCTGTTTCTCGCCATTACAAACCTACACACTTCTAACTGCATACATGTCGATTCAAACACCAATCTCAAATATTGCAGCACTAATCTGAAATCTGTTTCTCTATTGCAAGATGACCAATCAACAAGGCCATTGACAATTATGCCCAAAAGATGTCACGAAACGGAGAAAGCTTTTTGTTCTATGAGGCAATTGTCGAAAGAGTTTTCAGGTAAATTCTTAGTCAACATGTGTATTGTATTGAATGTCGAATTCTGTCATTATGTGTCGAATTCTGTCATTATGTGTATTGTATGAGGCAATTCTCGAAAGACTGTGCATAGATTTTCCAGAGCATCTATGAAATGTCGAATTCTTTACAAGTCAAATTTTCGTTGTTTTCAACCTGGTGAAATTAATACTGTCAAACTGTGATGTTCCTTGTATTTTGTTTGTTTATCGTTGTGCAGGTACTACCAGAACTTTCTCGTTCAAAGGAACAGAGCTCGGTTCGAAGAGGAAAAGCCAAAGACTGGAGATGAAGGCGAATCATCTCGCCGGAGTCCAATTCAACCACCAAATCTGAAGAAACACAGAGCCGATACCTCGCCGTAGCAAACCGGCACGCCAATTCGGCTTTTATCTCAAGCTTTCTGTAAAAGCTTCAACTTTTTAAGTTTTGTATGAAATTTCTCCTACTATATCTCCTGTTTTGTATGATAAGTCTGCTACTATATCTCCTGTTTGAAGACTTCCCTATCTCGTCTACAAAATTATACACATACACATTGTTCTTAAACCCTAAAACCTAAACCTTAATTCCTAGAGGTATAGCAAAACATACACATTGTTCTCACAAAACTCTAAATGAAACCCTAAACCATAATTCCTAGAAGTATAGCAAAACATACACATTGTTCTTACAAAACCCTAAACCCTAAACCCTAAACCCTAAACCCTAAACGAAACCCTAAACCATAATTCCTAGAAGTATATCAAAAGATACACATTGTTCTTACAAAACCTTAAACCCTAAACCCTAAACCTTAATTCCTAGAGGTATAGCAAAACATACACATTGTTCTCACAAAACTCTAAACGAAACCCTAAACCATAATTCCTAGAAGTATAGCAAAAGATACACATTGTTCTTACAAAACCCTAAACACTAAACCCTAAACCTTAATCCCTAAACCCTAAACCCTAAACAAAACCCTAAACCATAATTCCTAAAAGTATAGCAAAAGATACACATTGTTCTTACAAAACCTTAAACCCTAAACCCTAAACCTTAATTCCTAGAGGTATAGCAAAACATACACATTGTTCTCACAAAACTCTAAATGAAACCCTAAACCATAATTCCTAGAAGTATAGCAAAAGATACACATTGTTCTTACAAAACCCTAAACCCTAAACCCTAAACCCTAAACCCTAAACCCTAAACGAAACCCTAAACCATAATTCCTAGAAGTATATCAAAAGATACACATTGTTCTTATAAAACCTTAAACCCTAAACCCTAAACCTTAATTCCTAGAGGTATAGCAAAACATACACATTGTTCTCACAAAACTATAAACGAAACCCTAAACCATAATTCCTAGAAGTATAGCAAAAGATACACATTGTTCTTACAAAACCCTAAACACTAAACCCTAAACCTTAATCCCTAAACCCTAAACCCTAAACAAAACCCTAAACCATAATTCCTAGAAGTATAGCAAAAGATACACATTGTTCTTACAAAACCTTAAACCCTAAAGCCTAAACTTTAATTCCTAGAGGTATAGCAAAACATACACATTGTTCTCACAAAACTCTAAACGAAACCCTAAACCATAATTCCTAGAAGTATCAAAAGATACGCATTGTTCTTACAAAACCCTAAACCGTAAACCTAAACCTTAATCCCTAAACCCTAAACCATAATTCCTAGAAGTATAGCAAAAGATACACATTGTTCTTACAAAACCCTAAACCCTAAACCTTAATTCCTAGAGGTATAGCAAAACATACACATTGTTCTCACAAAACTCTAAACGAAACCCTAAACCATAAACCTTAATTGCTAGAGGTATAGCAAAAGATACACATTGTTCTTACAAAACCTTAAACCCTAAACCCTAAACCTTAATTCCTAGAGGTATAGCAAAACATACACATTGTTCTCACAAAACTCTAAACGAAACCCTAAACCATAATTCCTAGAAGTATAGCAAAAGATACACATTGTTCTTACAAAACCTTAACCCTAAACCCTAAACCTTAATTCCTAGAGGTATAGCAAAACATACACATTGTTCTCACAAAACTCTAAACGAAACCCTAAACCACAATTCCTATATGTATAGCAAAAGATACACATTGTTCTCACAAAACCCTAAACCCTAAACCCTAAATAATCATATAATTATATAAATAATAAATCATCTATTCTCTATTATATAAATATGGCGTGTGAATATATATACGTAATCGTTACGCACGCGTTTGGTACTCTCAATACGCTAAGCATATTAACCTTTTCTATGCTTTTGAGTAATTTTCTCTATTTTTTATAATATTTTTGGCAACTACGCAGTAACCGAACAGTTTCAGTAACCCAACAGTTTTCGGTTTTTTCTATAAATACCAAGTGAACACTCAGTAACCGAACATTCGTTTTTATTAACTTTGAACTTGTTTTATCCTTTTGCAATCTCAAATACAAGTTAGTTTTTTCTTGTTCTCCACGTATATGTAATTCACGTTTTTGCAACTTGATTTGTTTATATGTTTATATGTTTACATTATATATTAACATCCTACTTTCGATATACATGCAGCATCAATGGCAGAATCGAAGAAGATGATGAAGCATCCAATGGAGGATGACCATGGATCAAATGCTGTTAAAAAGGCCAGAAGGGAAACCGAGGACCATTACAAGACGTTGATCCTCTCGCTCAAGAAACAGATTAATACTAAAGTTGAATTGCATGATGCTCTTGTGGAAATTCTGTTTATTTCTGCGAAAATGGATTTGCTTGAAAAATTTATCGGGAAGGAAAAGGTTGACTTCCTTGCTGAGTTGGACAAACTTGCAGCAGAACTCGTTGAAGCCAAAAAAAAGATGTATAACGCCAGCGTTGAAGAACTTGATTGGATAAAGTTTCATGCTAAGTACGGAAATATG
The DNA here is from genome assembly GCA_964056655.1 of Arabis hirsuta. NCBI lineage: Eukaryota > Viridiplantae > Streptophyta > Magnoliopsida > Brassicales > Brassicaceae > Arabis > Arabis hirsuta. The sequence goes on from OZ053298.1 coordinate 11,644,559, forward strand.
TTTATCTAATGCTTATGTTTTAGTAGTCTAATGTTTTTATGTTTATGTTTATCTAACTTTATCTAATGCTTATGTTTTAGTATTCTTCGTAATAACTCAGCCTTACATTTGATATAACTCAGCCGAAACTCAGCCTAACATCTGATATAACTCAGCCTTACATTTGATATAACTGAGCCTTACATCTGATATAACTCAGCCGAAACTCAGCCTAACATCTGATATAACTCAGCCGAAACTCAGCCTAACATTTGATATAACTCAGCCTAACATTTGATAAGTCAGCCGTGTATTAAATATATTATAAGTCCGCCGTGTAGTTAGCCGTGAAGTTAACCTTAAGTTACACATTTTTAAATTTAAATAAATAGAGAATATATGATTTATTGTGGCGTCTGAATACGTAATCATAACCAAAATTAATACTCTCGAGACGCTAATCTGACGAGCTATATGGCGCTTCCTATATTATAGGTGTAATGATTAATCTTTTGGGAACTAGGAGTTAGAGCATGTACAACGGATAGAGACTTGATGAATCTCTAAAAAATAGTATTATATTCATTTTCATTATTTGTTTAAATTTTAAATTAATAGAAAAACGTGGATCCAATAGAAAATGAACATATGTTCGTGGAGGGTATGGCTAAAACTTTTTCTCAAATGAGAAACTTAAGAACCTCAATTCCCTTCTCTCTCCAACTTTTTATTATTTTATACTTTTTTATTTGATGAGAAACTGATGCTAGAGACTCCGTTGTACCTGCTCTTATGATTGAACTTTTAGGAACTCTAATAAATAAGTCAGTCTTAACACGTTTACATCACTAATAACTCAGTCATAACTATTCAGTAACTGAACAGTTTCAGTAACCCAACAGTTTTCGTTTTTTCTCTATAAACACTCAGTAACCGAACATTCGTTTTTATTAACTTTGAACTTGTTTTCTCCTTTTGCAATCTCAAATACAAGTTAGTTTTTCCTTGTTCTCCTAGTATATGTAATTCACGTTTTTGCAACTTGATTTGTTTATATGTTTACATTATATATTAACATCCTATTTTCGATATACATGCAGCATCAATGGCAGAATCGAAGAAGATGATGAAGCGTCCAATGGAGGATGACCATGGAGCAAACGATGTTAAAAAGGCCAGAAGAGAAACTGAGGAGCATTACAAGTCGTTGCTCCTCTTGGTCAAGGAACAGATGAAAGCTAAATCTGAATTGCAAGATGCTATGATGGAAGTGAAATCTATTAATGCGAAAATGGATTTGCTTGAAGAAATTATGGGGAAGGAAAAGTTTGACTTATTTGCTGAGTTGGACAAACTTGCTCATAAACTCGTTGAAGCCGAAGAAAAGATGGCCAAAGTCGAAGTTCCAGAAATTGATTGGATGAAGCTTGGTGGAAAATATATGGCTGACTAAATGTTTATCTAATGCTAATGCTTATGTTTATGTAATGCTTATGACTCAAATTTTTATGTATTTTTAGTACTCTAATGCAGAATTTGTTTATTTTATCATAATTCAGCCTAACATTTGACATAACTCAGCCTAAACTTCGTTTATAACTCAGCCGTATGAGACCCTGACCCTTTAGTTAGCCGCTTCTTTTGCACGAAGCTGTCATAACTCAGCCAAAACACTAAACTGACGGTCGAAAACGAAGAGTCGAGGAGTCGCTATTTTTTTTTTAAAATCTATAAATACTCATTAACTAGTCATGAACCCTACTTGTTTTTCTACTCAGTTACCGACCAGTTGTTTTTCGTGACTACTCAGTAACCAAAGAGTCGCTATTAATGATAGTAAAGACTGACTAACACATAAGTCAGGCTTTTCTCAGTAACCGAATTTTTAAATTTTTTAAATGTTTTAAATTGTAAAAAAAAATTAAATCTATAAATACCATCTGTTTAGATTTTAATTAACTTTAAATCTCTAGAGAAATCCACACCATCTGTTTAGATTTTCATTAACTTTAAATCTCTAGAGAAATCCACTTTGTAATGGAAGTATTCCCTCTTACCGCCCTACCTGAAGAAATCCAAGCCTTAGTGGCCGAACGTGTGGCCGCTAACTTTTTTGCAGATCTATATAGATTGAGAGCAACATGCAAGTCTATGAAGGAACTAACAGACCGGCCCGGAGTGTATGCATATCTAGATGTGTTTACCTTCCCTTCGTACATACATCTATCTAGCTTGGTGATGCAAGTTTGCTACGGTAATGGAAACCCGAGTACACTGTTCTTAGAGGGTGTACAGAAGTTCTTCACGTTCGAGCTCCAAGATGAAGGCATTGCTTTGATTAAGAGAGCAGCAGATGCAGGATTCGAGCGTGCTTTGTATACATATGCAATGACACGCAAGGTATTTTGGAATACTGAGGAGTATTTATCTCTTTTCACAAGGGAATCTGTTCAGAGGATAGGCAAGATTGTTAGATCTCTAGACTGGAGTTGGGGAACGTCTCACACTGATGCGTTTCTAACAAAGAAGTATGAGTTCATGTCAAAGGAATTAACCTTGTTCTATAATTGCACATGTACTCCATTGGTGGACCGAGATTGGGATCTTTGGTACATTGAAGACAGTAAGGAGAACAAATTGTGTGACCGATGCTTTTGGATCAAAGAGTTAGGTCTTTTTTACCGTGATTTTAAGCCGATTATATATTGGCCGGACACTAGGCTTTGGGTCTTGTAATATAAATTACTGTTTCCTCCTTTATAATGTAATTCAGACCAGTTATGTATTTTTGGTACTCTAATCCTTTGTTTCTTTGTTTATGACTTCACTTTTGACACGCATGAGATAAGTCAGCACTCTGTTAAATATAATTCAGCCGTGTAGTAAATATAAGTCAGCCGTGTATTATATATAAGTCAACCGTTTAGTATATATAAGTCAGCCGGGTAGTATATATAAGTCAGTCGTGTAGTATATATAAGTCAGTCGTGTAGTATATATAAGTCAGCCGTGTATTAAATACTCCCTCCGTTTCGGTATGTAAGTAGTTTTGCTTAAAAGCGCGGGTATTAAGAAATTTTAACCTTTTCTAAAACAGCAATAAAAACGTTTTTTTGTTTATTGCACACAATCATTTTGTCTGCACATTTAATTAGAGAGAGATTACTGTTAGTAATAAAATTAATAAAAATTTGAAAGTAATACCAACAATCTGAAAGTAAAACTAATGGAAGTAAGACAACACTTACATTAGTATTTATAGTGAATTTACACTAATAAATGTTAGTGGACTAAACATTGTAAGTTGTGTTCAAAAACATTGAAGACAAACGACAATGCATTTAAGTTCTTAGTGGAATACTGTTTATTTAAATTATTTTATTGCTTTGGGTTTGGAGAACACCTTATATTGTGAAACAAACCCATTTTACTTAAACTACTTACATACTGAAATGGAGGGAGTATAATTCAGCCACTTATGTTTTAGTAGTCTTATGTTTATGTAATAACTCAGCCTAAATTCTTCGTAATAAGACAGCCTAACATTTGATATAACTTAGCCGAAACTTCGTTCATGACTTCACTTTTACACGCATTGGATAAGTAACCCTTTAATCATAGACACGAAAAAAAAAAATTAGAACATATAAAATCTCCACCTTTGGCTTTTGTTTCTAAACCCTAGGTTGTGAAACAACGCGGCTCCTCTCTTTCTCCTCTTTTGCGAAACCAAAACTTCTGACTTCCTCTGCGAACTTCACGAAAGAAGATCCATGTAAGTCTCTTCGACTTCCTCTGTTCAAGATTTTAAACCATGTAGAGAGTATACTCCATAAGTATTAGGAGGATTACGAACAGCACTCATAAAATTAGGGTTTTTTTTTATCTTTGAAGCTCCTTTTCCAACTTCGACAATGGCGGATCAAGTATGTAAATCTCCTACAAACCCACATTTCTTTCAACCTCTTCTTCCCGGCTTCCACTCCCACCTCGTACGTAATCTCCCTTCTTCCCTCCCTCTCAATGTCTTTCTTCTTCTTTACGGTTTGTGTTTGTTGCAGAGCATTCCGGTGAAGTTCTTCTCGAAATACATAGAAGGAAGAAACGAAAGAAATATGATGGAGCTTAAGTCGGACGCGTCTGAGAAAACATGGAAAGTTAAGATGGAAGGTCGGACACTCACCTTTGGATGGAAAGAGTTCGCAGTTGCTTATGATTTCCGAGTCGGAGACTTCGTCATTTTCAGACACGAAGGAGATTTTTTGTTTCCCGTCACTGGTCTTGGACCTAGTTGCTGTGAGATTCAATATGTACAGTCTAGCAATAACGTTGATGATGATGATGATGTGGAGGGGGAGGAGGCAGAGGAGGAGGACAAAGAGAAGAAGAGAGAAACCAGTGAGAGTAGTCAAAGTGAAAACCGATTTGTAACACTAACTGTCACACCAGCTAGTCTAAAAGATTCTAGACTTGTAAGATTAAGTAAACTTTCTTGAAGGAGTTTTGTGCCCTTATTTTTTTCGTTATTGATGCTTTGTCAAGAGCTTATTGTCTCTTTCTTATGCAACATATTCCACTGAGCTTCACTAGGGCTCACCAGATGGAAAAAGCAGGAGGGAAGGAGATTATTCTTTTGGACCAGCATGGAGTAGAGTGGCCAGTATATCTATGTGTGCCAGACATACGTATGAGGTTGCGCTTTGGTTCAGGGGTTAGAGAATTCTTCAAGGCTATTGACATTAAGGCGTACGAATCTTTTGTGTTGGAGTTGGTTTGGGAAGACAAAGCATCTCCTCCTATGCTCAAGTTCTGCTCCAAGATCGAGGCATGATGCCTCTAGTTTCCTTCCACCAAGTTCTTCCGTCCCTCTTTTTTTTTTTTTTTTTTTGATGAAACTTTGGCTTTTTTTTTTTTTTTTGGATGAAACTATATTGCTTGTTTTTTTTTTCTTTTGGATGAAAATAAAGCTTCTTTTGGATGAAACTATTGCTTATTAAGTTATAACCTTATAGATTAAGTACAACAATTTGCCAAATTTAAATATCAACAGTGCCATCCATAGACTACTCGAGAAGTCTACATAACTCAGTCGTATTATAATTCATTTGACGGCTGATTTATCGATGTAACAAAAACAAAAATCAGCCCTTACTAAGACATACCGCAGCCCTGTCGTGTATATAACTCAGCCAAACCTCAAACATACCCTAAAATCAAGATAAATAATGTTGAGGCATAGGTTCTCTTTCAACGTATAAGTCAGCCGAAACGTGCCATAAGTCAGCCATTAGGTGCATATAAGTCAGTCGAAACGTGTAATTTGTCTCTCAACGTTTCGTATTTTGGGCGGGAAAAAAAAACTCAATATATTCAATTTATCTAGTGACGTTTCGTATTTTCGGCGGAAAAAAAAAACATTATTTATTCAATTTTATCACGTTTCGTACTCTCGAGACGCTATACTGACAGTTATATGGCTCCCTATACTAGGAGTAATGATTAATCTTTTGGGAACTCTAATCTTTTTTAAATATTATTTGTTTTAAAAAATTATGATTTGTTTTTAAAATATTACGCAGTTGGACGAGTTACCATCTTCATCTTCTTCCTCATCTAACCCAATCTCATTGTCGTTTATTGACAATCAGCCGTGTTGTAATCATAACTCAGTCGTTTATTGACAATAATTCAATCTTTACGGCTGATTTATCGCATTAACAAAAACACAAATCCATACATATCCAAACAACACTTTTAAATCGGATAAGTTTTTGCATTATGCCCAGACTGTTTACAACGGGAACATGCGTGTCGTTTCCTAGGACGTTTTTTGTCAAGGGAACCTTTTAAAGCAGATTTCATCCTACTTTTCTTAGGCCTTCCTGGTTGTTGACGCACAAGCGGGGGCAAGCACGGTTGGTTAGCAACGTTATTTGGAACTTGGAGCGCTGAATCTATCGGCATGATCGACTCAGCGTATGCGTTTACCAAATAACTGCTGTTGTAGTAAGGACTGCACAAGGATATACGATAAATTTTCCTGTCCTCGGCAGCTGCGATTGCATGCACGCATGGTAATTTCTCGTGTTCAAAACGCCGACATGTGCATTTTCTCGTTTCCAAATTCACAATATGCAAAGACGATCCATATGTAACTTCCGTGTGATAAGGATCAATCCTTTGTACCGTCATAAGTCTGGCGGCAATGACGCGGCCCTATTTATTCATAAAAAATTATTAAACATTACGGCTGGCTTATCATAAAGGCTAGGTTATGGAACAATAACGACTGACTTATGAACTGCAATGGCTGACTTACATGTAGTAGTTTCTCGACACCACGCGAAAGCGTGGTTGGCTGCGATTTCGCATCCTCTCTCCATTCTTCAAACCATCTGGTCATCATAACCCGTATCGATTCTAATAGTGGAACAATGTGAAGACTTCTAGCATTTGACAGTGCTCTGTTCATTGATTCCGCTATGTTCGTAGTCATCAAATTGTACCTTTGGCCCGGGAAATGAACATGCGCCCACAGTCGGACATCAGCTCTTTGGAGGTAGTCATGAAGTTTAGGATTAATCGCTTCAATCTCCTCGAAATTTGTATTAAAGTTAGAAACCCTAAAACATTTTGCCGCTTTCTTCACCAGACGAAAGACATCTTTTCCCTTGTACTGTTGCAAAATGTTCTTATATAAATGGTAAGTGAAAATTCCACGAGAAGCCAACGGAAACACATTTCCAATTGCTTTTCCTATCGAATTATGTCTGTCCGATATAATCGCAAGACCCTCATCGTCAGGAATCAAAATTTTTAGTTGCGTAAAAAACCATTGCCATGAATCATCATTTTCAGTGTCAACCACACCGAAGGCTATTGGGAAAATCTGAAAGTTACCATCCTGAGCTAGTGCTGTGAGAAGTGTCCCTTTGTATTTACCGTTAAGAAACGTACCATCGACAATGACAACTTTGCGCATGTAAGGAAACCCATTTATGCTCGCACCAAACGCAAGGAACACATACATGAATCTTCCAAACTCATCAATTTGAAGACGCGTAACCGTACCCGGATTTGCCCTTCTTATCATATATAGGTAAGGAGGCAAGTCTTCAAACCCACTCTCAGGAGTTCCCATATCGATTTCCCTTGCAAATTTTAGCGTCCTATGTGATTTCCAATAATCCATCTGTCCACACGGAAAATAAGTCAGCCGCATCGTACTAATAAATCAGCTGAAATATAGAAATAAGTCAGCCAAAACGTACTAAAAATCAGCTGAAAATAGAAGTCAGCCGCAGCATACCAAAAAATCAGCTGAAATATCAAAATAAGTCAGCCAAAACGTACTAAAAATCAGCTGAAAATAGAAGTCAGTCGCAACGTACGAATAAATAGGCTGTAATATACAAATAAGTCAGCCTAAACGTACTAAAAAATCAGTTGTACTATACAAATAAGTCAGCTGCAACGTACTAATAATTACCTTTACACCAAAATGCTTATTGATAGTTATTCCGACACTCTTAGGTCGAACTGATGGACCAACATCGCCGAGATAATCCCTGTACAACTGGCCTAAAATATCTAGTGTTGCTTGTCGAGATCGATTAGAACGCTCAGTTACAGAACATGTATGCTCCGAATCGTAAATACGAACAAAAAATGCCGGTAATTCCCCTTGTGTAGAAGCACAAACTCTCCAGAGACATCCATCAACCCAACACTTAATAATAAGTGTGTCCGAATTGGATACGTCTACATCAAAATCAAATTGATCTCTCACCGTAAGAAGTTTCAGTCGTTTCTCCAAATCGGTTTTACTCTCGTATCGTTGCCCTACCGCGAGGTTTAGCGAAGACATCTCCAACCTTAGAACCTTTGGATTCCTTTCTGATCCGCTCACCGACATGTTGTGAGCTCTTTTCTTAGGCGGTAGCGTCGGTGAATCTTCGTCTTGTGTTGGAGACTCACCGTATGAACTGAAGTTATCATCTTCAGATGAAGCACCATCCGAGTCGTCGAACATATCAAATCGGCTTTCAAATTCATCATCTTCTTCGTCTTGTTTGCCTACTTCGGATTCTCCGCCTACTTCATATTCTTCACCTTCCATTTTACTTGGCAATCCATGTCTTCATCGTCGCGTTTATCTTCGTATTTTGTTTCAACACCAGGACAATTATCATTACTTAAACCACCGTAATCTTTGTATGTAGATTCTACTTTTGAGCCATAACTGAATAACCTTTTCTTCTTCTCTCTCACTTCGTCATTCCAACTAATTTCGCTCTCCTTTTTCTCCGTAATCTCTACACAGAGACGTATCTATTCGAATTTCCTTAGGCTTAGAAAACCTATCAACTGTCGAGTATTGGAGACGTAAACTGGTGGAGTATCGTGCGCCATTGTTTTCAAAGTTTTATTCAAGAACATGTACCTCAACTGAATCTGATGGCTCGACTCGTTCAATCCGTAATCATCGAGTACAGACTTCACAAGTTCAGCGTGTGTTGTTTCATCATTTAAATACAGAACTCTACACCATCTACCGTCGGCGTTGAATACGTATCTATTTTTCTTGACCCAGTTACCGGAAACAATAATTACCATATCCATAAGATCTCGAACAAAGATCAATGAAAAAAATAATGAGGAAGGAAAATAGATGAAGAGGGTGACAATTAAGTTTCTGGGTATCAGATGATAAAGAAGGTAAATAGATGATGAAGAAGAAGACACGGCGTCACAACATAAAACTCTAACAATGACATGGAAAATAGGAGCTGATGACATGCAAAATCGGATTTGATGTCATTAATTTTTTGCTTATATGGCAAGTGAGCCACAAAATGAAAACGTAAATCAGCCTAACTAAATCAGTCATCAAATGCAAATGTAAGTCAGTTGCAACGTGAATACTATTTTAGTAATAAAAACAACAAAAATCGGGTTCGAAAAGAGGCCATAAAAGGGCGTAAATCAGCTGAAAAATATTATGTCAGCTGTATCGTCCAATAAATCAGCCATCAAATGAATGCTATTGTAGTAATTAATCTTTCGCTAATAAATCAGATGTAATAAGGCCGAGTTTACTATTAATCAAGCTAAACACGGCTGATTTACGCTAATTATACTTAAATCAGCCGTAACTACTTTTCATAGGTAAGCCGTCCGTTTAGTAACACAGCCAATCGATGATCATTCCATCATCGTGAGAAAAATATCTCAACCAGGTGATGTACAAATCAGCCGTCATATATATACGTAAGTCAGCCATTAGCTCATAAATCAGAAAGATTTTTGTAAACTCAGCCATCACATAAATCTTAAGTCAGCCAGAAGATCTTAAATCAGCCACATTTTGTAACTCAGTCGTAACGTTTGGCTTATTTGTATATGTAAATCAGCCAATTTTTTTAAGTCAGCCACATCGTATATATAACTCAGCCGTCAATACCGCCGTAATGCTTTACGGCTGAGTTCATTAATACACGTCAATGATTTCCTATGTGGCGCCGGATTTTATCTGGCGTGGCACTAAAAAAAAATGGCATTCTTGTAATTAGGTTTTTTGTTAGAACGTAATTACAAGGGCACGCTGAACATTTAAAATAAATCAGTAATAAAAAATTTTTTATATACTTCTAGTAATATTACCTAATTTATGTGCCGTTTAAGTTAAGTTCCCTAATAATAACAGGATATGTAGAGTTGGGACCGAGAAACGCGTACCTTAGCCCAGCTGGTAAGGTTTTGAGCTCAAGTTTTGGAGCTTTCAGCTCGCTCCAAGGGTCGTTAGCAGAGTTCCCAGGAGCAGGTGCTCCGTCTTCTCCCTCTGTTTCAAGTCTCAAAAAGTCTGTTGATTTTTCCATTTTACCAGAATCCAACATCCTTGCGAAACCAACAGTGTCCTCACTCAAATACCCATGTTCACTTTCAGCTTTTGTCAACGCCACATCCAAGGGATCATCAGCAAGAATCTCTTCAATCTCTTCTTCTGAGATTTCAAGGTTATCCTCAATGGCAAAAGTCTGCCCATCAATGGTCGGTTTCTTCAACATCCCATCCATCTCAAACTCCATAATAATGTCTCCCAGGTGGAGATTAATGGTTCCGTTCTTTACATCAATGATCGCACCAACTGTGCGCAAGAAAGGATGTCCCAAAATCAGAGGATCCTTCGGCTCATCATCCAATTCCAACACCACGAAATCCGCTGGAATGAAAGTGTTCCCAATCCTGACCTGCAAATCTTCCAAAATTCTTATAGGCAACTTAATAGATCTGTTAGCAAACACCAATGAAATTCGTGTTGGTTTAAATTTTGTGTACCCGAGCTTCCTTGCAACCGAATAGGGCATGAGGTTCACGCTGGACCCTAAATCACACAAAGAACAAGCAAATCGCACAAGACCAATATCAATAGCAAGCACGAACTTACCTGGGTCCTCTTGCTTTTTAATTGCCTTATTTTGTAGCACAGCACTACAATTCTTACTTACAACCATGGCGCTCTGCTCTGAAGGAATCCATCCAGTAACCAGGCCTTTGACATACTTTTTCATGGATGGCATCATTTGAATTGCATCTGCCAATGTTAGCTTGACCGTCAAATCTTGTAACATTTCCTTACACTTCGCCTCCTCCAAATCCTTTTGCGACTTCCTTGGAGGTACTGGATAAGGGATGGGGGGCCTGTAGACACGAGAACAAACCTTATCAATAATCTCATTTGGCCTTAATACCTTAGAAGTGGATTCAGAAACGTCTTCATCCTCTTCTGTTTCCGGAGCAGGTGCTCCGTTTGTTGGAGCAGGTGCTCCGTTTGGGCAGTTTGCAGTTTCTGTCCTTACGACTGCTGGTAGAACCCTTGCACTTCTCAGTTCAATGGCATTCAAAAACTCTCTAGGGTTTGTGTCCGGCTTACCAGGCAGCACTCCCTGTGGCTTTTTGATTGCATCAGCTGTTTAGGCAACCTGAGTGTCGAGCTTCTTCACGTGGTTGCAGACCGCCTCAAGCCGACCATTAAGGTCCAAGTACATACCATCCACCTTCGTGTTGATCTCAGTGGCGAACTTCTGCTGGTTTGTCAATATCTGCTGTATCATACCTTTCAACTCATCTTGAGAACCACTTTCAGAGCTTGCAGAAGCCTGAAAGCTCGAAAACTGCGGTTTCTGACCTTGAAAAGGGACGAACGTCTTTTCTTGGAAATTCTGAGGATAGGTCTTTTGGAAAGTCTGATCCTGAGGCTTCTGGGTCTGGGGGCCGGTTTGTTATGGGTAAACTTGGTCTTGTGGGTTTTCAACATTTGTACTCTGATAGGAGAAATTCGGATGATTCCTGTAATTCTGGTTGAACCCTCTGTTTCGCAAAAAACCGTGGCCATTCACGTAGCTAACCTCCTGCTGATCAGTGTCCTCTTCCTCAACCATCTCCTCAGCGAGTGGTACACCATTCTCATCTGCAAAATGAACCATTCTTTGTTACGTTTTAAGCAAAAGATTGACCTTGGCAGTGAAGTCGTCTATCTTTTGGGAATCCATTCCATTGGATTTCGCAGTCCTGTCATACTCCTGGGACTTTTTGCTCGAACTCACAGCCAAGTTCTCTATCAACTTATACGCACCGTCTCTGGTTTTGGTCATGAAATCGCCGTCACTTACAGCATTAAGAGCGTTCCTATAGTCCCAGTCCACTCCATCGTAGAAGATACCAAGCAGATTTTCATCGGAAAAACCATGGTGTGGGCACTCTCTCTTATACTCCTTAAACCGTTCACATGCCTCACAGAAGGACTCTCCGGAATGTTGGTGAAAGGAGGAGATCTTGTTCCTCAAACTCGCGGTTTTGGGATTTTGTGTAGAAGTGGTCCAAAAACGCAGCTCTGCATTGCGCCCAAGTCGTAATGGATCTAGCAGGTAAAGACTTAAGCCAACGAGAAGCTTTGTCCATGAGTGAAAATGGAAACAGCTTGCATTTTACGAAATCCAGGTTCATCCCATTAGAATTCGTCGTGGAGCAGATCTCCTCGAAGTTTTCTATATGGTCCATCGGAATTTCAGCAGGCAGTCCATGGAACAAGTGCTGCTTAACCAGTGAGATCATCTGCGGCTTGATCTCATAATCATTCCTCTCAACAGCGGGGGGAACTATAGCAGCTCGGTTCCGGTAATAAGCATGGGAATTGTCCATATCCCCTATGGCTCGCTGCTACTCACGCGCGCGTTGTTGCTGCTGCTCGCGTGCGTGCTGCTGTTGCATCTGAGTCACTGCTCTTGCAGCCTTTGCAGCTCAGCTGCCATGTTGTTGTCGCCTTGTACTCCCATATCAGCGGGATTAGGCCTTTGTCGTCTATTTTCTCGTTCTAGTCTCGCAAGCTCTGGATTACTCAAAGTGACGAGGGGAGTTTAAAGATTTCTCCTTGTTGTCCTTGACTTCATACACCTGAAACACACGCAAGAAAAACAAAAGAACGAGATTAGTGCTTAGTTTAAAATCGTAAACGAAAATTAGAGGTATCGAGTTGGTCCCCGTCGCAACGGTGCCAATTTGATGAAAATGGTTTTACCGGTTTCAAAAGATATAACCTAGAATCACTACTTCAATTGTAGAATAGTAGAGGTTCGTTCAAGGGACCAGCAATACACTCTAATTCTATGGAATACAATTTCAGCTAAGCGATCAAAAGAGGTTTAAAGTGTCACAATTTATCAAAGCAAACAAATATAAAATTCGGTGTAAACAATAAGTGGAAAGGCGTTAGGTCAAGGGATAATTCTCAGGGATTAGGATATCAAAACCAAGAAATTATTCAGGTTATCAAGTTATAAACCAATCTAGAACTTGATATACCCTATATTTTACCACTTTTTCTATCTATTTTAGTATGGTTTTTATATATATTAATAAAGTTTTTAGACCAAAAGAGGTAGTTTTCTCGTATATGTAGATTTTAAGGACTTAACAGGTTTTATCATCAAAAGGATGTAAAAAGGAGCAAAAGGAGTGTCATCTATGATCCAGCTACTCATCCAAGTCAAATGAACCAAGCCAAGTCATTTTATCTTGAAGATAATGCACATTCTCAAACTGGACAGAATGCATATGCCAGAAGTTTGCTGACAAACGGAGGATCAAATCAGTTGTGAATTTAATGAAACTTTGTGTAGAGATAGCCCTTTGAGTTATCTTTCTAATGGAGTTGTAATTTCATCAATTGGAGCTGTACTTTGGAAGATACATCCGAAACACTGAGGACATGTCAAACTGCCTTCGAAGTGAAGTTAGTGCAAAATGGAGCCAAGCACCGGGCCAGCCCATGGGCCGATATCCAGACATTTTTCTGACCTTCTAGAAGAGTCATAGAAGCTTCCAATACTGGTCACGCAACCCAACCGTTATCGTGTCCGAAATTGCCTCAGTTTCGACCGGAAAAGACGTATTTTCCCGACGAAACCCTAGCCGACTTAAGCCTCCTTAAACCCCTATATATAGTTGCTTTTAGCCTCTCTAGGAACTCAAGCAGCTGGCCTTAACAGCCTAAATCAATACCTAAACAATGTATTTCGTTTTTCTCTTGTTCTTCATGTTTATTTGATTCTAGAAGCCTTTAAGAATATATTGATCTTTGCCCTATTGCAAAGAGATGAGATCTAATTCCTTACGCTTAGATAGATCAACAAATTATACTGTCTATGTGCTTTACTCTTGCTGCTACGTGTTGCAAAACATGTTAGAGTTATAGCTTTGATTTGATTTCTATGCACTTTCTTAATTCTATGCTTTTACGTATTTAATCGTTTAGAGTTTTATTTTAGAATTGATTCTTCATCTTTATTTATACTCAAAGCACGAACTGGTCTAGCTACCCAGGGAGTGATCTTAGGTTGATATACTCTCCAAAATTTTGTTATATCTCCGGACCTAGTATTCGATGAGCTAGAAACCTTAACAATTCGATAGGTTAGTTAAGGAGTTTGGTGAACAATCAATCTTAAGCATAAAGCATGTTTTCATCTTGTAATAACCTGCGATAGTTGAGTCTATTAGGGTGCAAAACGTAGATGGTTAGTTACATCTTGATAGTGGGATGACCTTACCTTAGTGATATGAGTTCTAGAACAACTAGTCTTAAAATCCTAAATCGATTGCTTGTGTTTTGCATATGTTTTGTGAATTGCTTGAATTCTAATCTTAATTGATATCTATCCCTTTACTTTTATTGCTTTGTTATTTGCTTCCATAAAACCCTAAAACCAAATAATATTTTTCCTTAGCTTAATCCGAATCATATAGGTTTGTAGTGCATTCATCACTTAGTCCTCAGCGGAACGATCCCTAAGTACTACAATTGTTTTAACTGTGCACTTGCAGTTCCCTAGGGTTATAAATTTAAATACCTAATTGCATAAACCCTACATAGTAGCTTTATGGCACATCAAGTTTTTTGGCGCCGTTGCCGGGGACTTTTGTTTGATTGCCTGCAAATTTTTTGATAACGATTAAGTCTAAGTTTGTTTTTCCTTTTTGATTTTTCTAATTTTTTGTTTTTGTTTTTGTTTTTTCTTTGTGTGTTTCAGAGATTCGTCAATGAAGCATCACAATCCAAAAAGAATGGCGAGCCCTTACCCTCATGAAGAAGTTGGAGATTACATCCCCATGCCTCATGAATTCCATCAACTGCCACGTTCTCACAAAAATCGATACAATTCAAACTTGTATCGTCCTTGGGAAGCTTATGGAGGAGAAAGTCGCCCTCATCCTCATCACATCCATCCACCACCATCACCACAGTCCCATCACCATCTCCACTCAAACCCCCAAGAAGACAAACTCGAAGTCTTGGTGCATCGATTCATGGAAGACACTAAAAAAGTCATTCATGATGTCGATTCCAAGATCGAGACCATAAATTCATCTCTTAAGGAGAAGTTTGAGGTCCTTATTGATCAATTTGGAAAAATTGAATCACGTTTGGTCCAATTGGAGGAGATAGAAGAGGTTCATACTCGACATATTCACGAAGATAAAGACGATATCGACGATATCAAGCATAAGATTTATCAAACTTATGACCAATTGGAAGAAACGGTTAAGGACACTAAGGAAGACGTTAGAAGGCTTAATAATCAACTCAATTCAGTAGCTATTAAAGCTTACCAAGCTGCTCAAGCCGTGGGAGAAGTCAAGACCAACCAAGGCGAACTTACCTCAAAAGTAGAAGAATTGGAGAACGATAATAGGCTAACAGAACAAACCCTTACAGCCGTTCGTTTTGACCTTGACCACCATGATAAGGAGATCATTGACATGACAATGAAGCTACAAAGAGAAGCAATTGAAACCTCCAACCATGTGAAGCAACTAGAAGACCGTTTGAAGAAGATCGAAGAAACGGTGCAAGATTTCCTTCAATTGGAAACAGTAGAAGAAGAGTTTGCACCTATTGCTGATATAATGCGTTTTTGGCGCATTCTAACCCTTGATTTGTAAGCTTTTATCGAGTCTTTTACTCTCTATCGAGTCATTTTAGGTACAAAAGTGGCTGGAAGCAATGAATGGGGCTTGCAATCGAATTCGGCAAGAAAGGAATGAAGTTGGGCTTCTTTTTGCACATTCTGGAAGAGGGAGCACGTGAAGCCCAGAGAGCACCTGCACTGGAGTAGGTGCTCCCCAGCGGACAGATTATGGAAACTTCATTTAACCTATTTTCTAAAGCCCTAGATTTTTAACCCAGCCGCCAAGGCCTATAAAAGGACCATCACGCAGCCCAAAGACAGTAGCCAGCACTCGCGACACACACACACAGCCACAAAGATCGAAGGGAACAGCCGCGAGGCGAATCAAAAGGAGAGAGAGATCGTGAGTGAAGCCGCGACGAGGGAGAGAGAGAGAGAGAGACGTATTGCGCCATACTCATCACAAAAACAGCAGCAGCAGTGATACTTCTTATCGAGAGAGATAGAGAGATAAACACTTGTTGAGAGAGAGATATTCATTTGGTGGAGAAAGCTTGTAAGCTTGGATTGTTCTCCACGTTTCTATCGAAGTTTTCTAACCCCTTATCTTATTTATTTCGATTTTAATGATGTTTATCATGTTGTTTGCTGCTGTTCTTCGTTTATCCATGAGCGAGTAGTCATCTAGTTAGGTTGAGGGATTTTCGATGGGAATTGATGTCATGAATTAAGCATAGATAGGTTTTTACATAATCATTCGATAGTCTCCACCTATAATCGATCGTATTGCCTAGGTTAGCTTGATCACCTAGCCTTTGATTTTAGGTTTAATTTACTTATCAAAAGTTTGTAAATTGCTGGAATTGATTTAGATGGGCGATTTGATCCGTAGCCAACGAAAGTTGAAGTTAAGGCAAATCGTGGATCTGCAGCTTGATAATCTTTATAATCTTAACCCTAATCGCTAATCGCTAATCGCTAAAGCTTGATAATCTTTATTAACCTCAACGACAGTTAGGGTGTTAGATGGATTTATTAAAGTTGTAGTTGCCACGAAAGTGGATCTGCTTATATTTATGGTTGAGTTCTAGACTTGCTCGTAATCGCATACTTGAATAATTGCTTGATTTTTGATTGTTCGATTCCCTGAGAATATTCCCTGACCTAACGCTTTCCCATAATTGTTTACACCGAATTTACTTTTGTTTTACTTTAATTATCGTGACACATTTAAGCCAACTTGAATCGCTTAGCTGAAACTAGTAACCAATAGAAATAGAGCGTATTGCTGGTCCCTTTAACGAACCTCACTATTCTGCATTCGAATAGGTGAATCTAGGTTTTAATCTTTAAAAACCGATAGAAAGGACTTTCATCAAATTGGCGCCGTTGTCGGGGACCAACTCGATACCTCTATTTCTCATTTACAATTTTAGACTAAACACTAATCTCATTCTTTTGTTCACGTGTGTTTCAGATGTATGACCTCAAGGAGAACAAGGAAAAATCTTCAAACTCCCCATGTCACTTTGACTAACCCTGAGCTTGCGAGACTAGAACGAGAAAACAGACGAAGAAGGCCTAATCACGCTAACATGAGCGATCAAGGCGACAACGACATTACAGTTGAATTGCAGAGGTTGCAAGAGCAGATGGCTCAAATGCAACAAATGCACGCGCGTGAACTGCAGCAACAACGCGCGCGTGAGCAACAACGAACCATTGGGGATATGGATAATCCCCACGCGTACTACCGAAACCGAGCTGCAATTGTTCCTCCAGCTGTTGAAAGGAACGACTATGAGATCAAACCGCAGATGATATCGCTGGTTAAGCAGCACTTGTTCCATGGTTTGCCCGCTGAAATTCCGATGGACCACATAGAGAACTTCGAGGAGGTTTGCTCCACGACGAGCTCTAATGGGATGAACCCGGATTTCGTGAAGTGCAAGCTTTTCCCATTCTCGCTCGCGGATAAGGCTTTGCGTTGGCTTAAGTCCTTACCTGCTGGATCTATAACGACTTGGGCGCAATGCAGAGCCGCGTTTTTGGACCATTTCTATACTAAGTCTAAAACCGCGAGCTTGAGAAACAAAATCTCCTCCTTCCAACAACATTCCGGAGAGTCCTTCTGTGAGGCTTGGGAAAGGTTTAAGGAGTATAAGAGAGAGTGCCCACACCATGGGTTCACTGATGAAAACCTGCTGGGGATTTTCTACGATGGTGTGGACTGGGACTATAGGAACGCGCTGAATGCTGCTAGCAACGGTGATTTCATGACCAAAACCAAAGAGGGTGCGTATGAGCTAATAGAGAACTTGGCTGCAAGTTCAAGTAACAAATCCCAGGAGTATGACAGGTCAACAAAATCCAATGGAACGGATTCTGCTAAGATCGATGACCTTGCGGCCAAGATCAATTTGTTGCTTAAGGCGAACCAAAGGATGGTTCATTTTGCTGATGAGAATGGCGAGCAACTAGCTGAAGAGATGGTTGAGGATGGAGACAATGATCATCAGGAGGTCAGTTATGTTAACGGGCAGGGTTTTGTGCGAAACCGAGGGTTCAACCAGAACTACAGGAATCATCCGAATTTCTCCTACCGGAGCACAAATGTTGAAAACCCCCAGGACCAAATTTATCCACAACAAACCAATCCCCAAACCACTAAACCTCAAGATCAAAATTTCCAGAAATCATTCCCCCAAAACTTCCAAGGCAAATCATTTGTCCCTTTTCAAGGTCAGAAACCACAGTTTTTGAACTTTCAGGCTTCTGCAAGCTCTGGGAACGGTTCTCAGGATGAGTTGAAAGGTATGGTGCAGCAGATATTGACTAACCAGCAGAAGTTTGCCACTGAGATCAACACGAAGGTCGATGGTATGTACTTGGATCTGAATGGTCGGCTCGAAGCAGTTTGTAACCACGTTAAGAAACTCGACACTCAGGTCGTCCAAACAGCTGATGCAATCAAACGGCCACAAGGAGTGTTGCCTGGTAAACCAGACACAAACCCAAGGGAATTTGTGAATGCTATTGAACTGCGAAGTGGGAGAACTTTGCCTGGCGTTGTAAGGGCAGAAGCTGAAAACTGCCCAGAGGGAGCGCCTGCTCCTGTTCCTGGAGCACCTGCTCCTGTTCCTGGAGCACCTGCTCCAGATGAGGGAGCACCTGCTCCCGAAACAGAGATTGATGAAGAGGTTGCTGGACCTTCTTCTAGAGTGGTGCGCCCGAATGATATTGTTGATAAGGTACGGGCTCGTGTCTACAAACCCCCTGTCCCTTACCCAATACCCCCAAGGAAATCATAGAAGGATTTGGAGGAGGCTAAATGTAAGGAAATGTTAGAGGATTTAACAGTTAAGTTGACACTGGCAGATGCGATTCAGATGATGCCATCCATGAAAAAGTATGTGAAGGGTTTGGTCACTGGAAGGATTCCTTCAGAACAGAGCGCCATGATTGTAAGTAAGAATTGTAGTGCTGTGCTACAAAACAAATCCATTAAAAAGCTAGAGGACCCAGGTAAGTTTGTGCTTTCGGTTGATATTGGTCCTGTGCGGTTCTCATGTTCTTTGTGTGATTTAGGTTCCAGCGTAAACCTCATGCCATATTCAGTTGCGCGGAAGCTTGGGTACACGAAGTTTAAATTAACACGTATTTCATTAGTGTTTGCTGACAGATCTGTTAAGTTGCCTGTAGGAATTTTGGAAGATTTGCAGGTCAGAATTGGAAACACTTTCATTCCAGCAGATTTTGTGGTGTTGGAATTGGATGATGAACCGAAGGATCCTCTGATTTTGGGACGTCCTTTCTTGCGCACAGCTGGTGCGATTATCGATGTGAAAAATGGAACAATTGGTCTCCACCTGGGAGACATAATTATGGAGTTTGAGATGGATCGGATGCTGAAGAAACCGACCATTGATGGGCAGACATTTGCCATTGAAGATGATCTTGAAATCTCAGATGGAGAGATTGAAGAGATTCTTGCTGATGATCCATTGAACGTAGTTCTAACCAAGGTGGAGGATGAACACGGATACTTGAGTGAGGATACTATCAGACTCGCCAGATTGCTGAATTCAGGCCAGATGGAGAGATCAACAGAATTCCTGAGTCTAGAAACAGAAGGAGAAAGAGGAGCACCCGCTTCCTCTACTAGGAGCTCTGTTGACAATCCTTGGAGCGAGCTGAAAGCTCAAAAACTTGAGCTCAAACCTTTACCAACCGGGCTAAGGTACGCGTTTCTAGGGCCTAACTCCACTTACCCTGTTATCATTAATGCTGATTTGAATAATGTGGAAGCCGCCTTACTTTTATGCGAACTCCGGAAGTATAGGAAAGCTTTAGGTTATTCACTAGATGATATCCCTGGAATTTCACCTGATTTATGCATGCATAGGATACACTTAGAGGATGAATCTAAAACCTCTGTAGAGCACCAACGTAGGTTGAATCCGAATCTGAAAGATGTGGTTAAGAAAGAAATCATGAAATTACTAGAAGCTGGTGTTATTTATGCAATTTCTGATAGCAAATGGGCCAGCCCTGTGCATGTAGTTCCTAAGAAAGGTGGAATCACTGTGATCGCAAATGATAAGAACGAATTGTTACCTACTAGAACTGTCACGGGACATAGAATGTGCATTGATTACAGAAAGTTAAATGCAGCGACTAGGAAGGATCATTTTTCCTTGCCATTTATTGATCAAATGCTCGAGAGATTAGCTAACCACCCTTACTATTGCTTTTTAGACGGTTATTCAGGTTTCTTTCAGATTCCTATCCACCCAGATGATCAGGAAAAGACAACCTTCACATGTCCTTATGGCACCTTTGCGTATCGCAGGATGCCATTCGGGTTATGCAATGCCCCCGCGACTTTTCAAAGGTGCATGATGTCTATCTTTACTGATCTTATTGAGGATATTATGGAAGTTTTCATGGATGACTTCTCCGTCTATGGGAGCTCTTTCTCTGTGTGTCTGTCTAATCTGTGTAGGGTGTTGGAGCGCTGTGAAGATAAACACCTAGTGCTGAATTGGGAAAAGTGCCATTTCATGGTCAGAGATGGTATAGTTCTGGGTCATCGCATATCAGAGAAAGGGATTGAGGTTGACCGAGCAAAGGTTAAGGTTATGATGAGTTTGCAACCGCCGGATTCTGTGAGAGGAATTAGGAGTTTCCTTGGTCACGCAGGGTTTTACTGCCGGTTCATCAAGGATTTTTCTAAGATAGCACGACCGCTCACCCAACTCTTGTGTAAGGAAACCAAGTTTAATTTTGATGGAGCTTGCCTTGATGCCTTTCACACTATCAAGGGAGCATTGGTGAGTGCTCCGATTGTTCAGCCCCCAGATTGGGATCTACCGTTTGAGGTTATGACGGATGCTAGTGACTACGCCGTAGGGGCTGATTTGGGGCAAAGGAAGGACAAGAGGCTACACGTGATATACTATGCCAGTCGAACTTTGGATGAAGCTCAGTGCAGATATGCGACGACCGAGAAAGAGCTACTAGCTGTGGTGTTTGCCTTTGAAAAATTCAGATCATATCTTGTGGGTTCGAAAGTCATTGTCCATACTGACCATGCAGCTCTGAAGTACTTGCTCACCAAGAAGGATGCGAAACCTAGGCTTTTGCGTTGGATTCTATTGTTACAGGAGTTTGACCTTCAGATTGTTGATAAAAAGGGGACTGAGAATGGAGTAGCAGATCACTTATCTAGGCTGAAAATTGATGAGGCAGTGCCGCTTGATGATGCGTTACCAGAAGAGCATGTGTATGCTATTGGGATATGTATACAGGAGCACCCAGTTCAATCCGGAGCACCTGATCTACCAGAGAGAGCACCTGCTCCAGAAGCTTTTTGTGAGGCTGTCTCCAAGGACGTTCCACCTAGTTTTCCGTGGTTTGGTGAGATTGCGAATTACCTGGCTGCTGATCGAGAGCCTGCCAACTTCGTGGGTGACAAGAAGAGAAAATTCTTGCGAAACATAAGGAGGTACTTCTGGGACGAACCATACTTGTACAAACAATGCTCCGACGGTCTTTTCCGGAGATGTGTTCCTGAGGAAGAAATTCCAGGAATTTTGTTCCACTGCCATAGTTCAAGCTACGCTGGGCACTTCGCGACCTTTAAGACAGTTTCCAAAGTGTTACAAGCTGGGTATTGGTGGCCCACAATGTTCCGTGATGCACATGCGTTTATTGTGAGGTGCGATAAATGCCAGAGGCAAGGAAACATCTCGCGACGGAATGAGATGCCTCAGCACTTCATCCTGGAAGTTGAAGTGTTCGATGTGTGGGGGATTGACTTTATGGGACCATTTCCTTCATCCTACGGTAACAAGTATATCCTAGTGGCCGTCGACTATGTGTCTAAGTGGATTGAAGCCATTGCCTCTCCAGCAAATGACGCAGCTGTGGTCCTAAAGATGTTTAAGACAATCATATTTCCACGTTTTGGTGTTCCGCGGGTGGTGATTAGTGATGGAGGGACCCATTTCATCAATAGGGTTTTTGAGAACCTTTTGAGAAAGAATGGCGTGAAGCATAAGGTTGCTACGCCATACCACCCACAAACCAGTGGCCAAGTCGAGGTCAGCAACCGGCAGATAAAGGAAATTCTGCAAAAGACCGTAGGCACCGCAAGGAAAGATTGGGCAGCTAAGTTGGACGATGCAGTGTGGGCATACCGAACTGCATACAAAACGCCTTTGGGGACAACGCCTTTTCATTTGGTTTATGGCAAGTCTTACCACCTCCCAGTTGAACTTGAGCATAAAGCAGCATGGGCAGTAAGGTTGATGAACTACGATATTAAGCCCACTTTAGAGAGGCGAACCATGCAACTCAATGAGTTAGAAGAGATCAGGCATCTGGCCTACGAGAGCTCGAAATTGTACAAGGAACGAACCAAGATGTACCACGACAAGAGAATTCTCAACCGAAACTTCCAACCCAATGACATGGTACTTCTCTTTAACTCTCGCTTTAAACTCTTTCCTGGAAAATTACGATCTAGGTGGTCCGGTCCTTTCCTCATCCGAGAAGTTCGACCATATGGAGCTTTGGTGTTGCTGGACGCCAAAGGCAAAGAGTTTGTGGTCAATGGACAGCGCTGCAAACCGTACCTAGCCGATGCCAACCCAACCGAAGGTGGAGTTATCACCTTAGGCGACGCGCCCAAAGCCTAAAAGGCTACTCGAGTCAAGCTAACGACTTTAACCAAGCGCTTGGTGGAAGGCAACCCACCGGTATGTTATCTAACCTTTTTCAATTTTGATTTATTTTTCTACTAACTTTATTTTCAATCTTGGAGTTTTCAAAAAAAAAAAAAAAAAAAAAAAAAAAATTTTGTTGTGGAATACAAGAGGCAGATTGAACGATCTAGACCATACAACGATCGATCCGGATGACCCAGTCGAAAATTCAAAACGCCGATCAAGGTCTGGATCGCCTGTCTAGTCGATCTAACCAGAGAGCACCCGCCAACCAGATGGAGCACCTGTTCTTCCAGAACAGAACGTTTGGCTGCTGGGCCAATCTAATATTTAGGCCCATCACAAGGTAAGTCAAATAGAATGGGGCTTCTGGGCCCGAGAAATAAGAGGATATTTTCCAATTTCAAAAAGGAAATAACTGTTATTTTGGAACCCCAAAAACCCTAATTTCTCGCGCCCATAACTCCTTTCTTCTCCTTCTCCTTTTCGCGTATTCCTCCATTAAAACTCTCAAGGTTTTTGCTCAAAACCCAACTTCTTCAATTCTCAACCAATCTGGGCGATTTTAAGCTTGATTTCACTCGAAATTTCACCCTCATTCCGAATCTACCAACCGTTCCTCAAGACAAACAAGGTAACCACTCGAAACTCCAGTTTTTGTACTCGCCGTTTTCGAAGCAAAGGGGTAAAAATCGGCCATTGATTTTGTTGATTCATGGCTTTGCGATTGTTGAGGATATCATATGCTTGCTTTAGGATTGAATTTGAGCGTGTAATGTTGTGTTTTGACTTGAAATTTCGTTTGAATAAACCCTAATTTTTGGAGAAATATCGAATAAATGTATGAATGGAGTTGTTATTGGTTCATCGATTCGTTCATTACTCACCCTGGACTGTTTGGAGTTGTCGAATTCATCTATAAACCCGAGCTTCATATAATCTCAAAATTTTACAACAACAGGGGATATGAAATTTTCGTTGTTTGTGTTGTATATAGAGATATGGATTTATGCTAGTATTGTTGCTTGTTTGTGGTTGTCATTGCAGGATGACAGGCCCAAAAACATCGATTGGCAACCCGTCGCGAGCCTCAAAGGGGAAGGGAATAATGGCTTCCTCTTCTTCCTCCGGTTACCCTTGGCCTCGTGACGAAGGCAAACGTTTCAAACCAAACGACCCTAGCCTTCCTCCCCTTTCCGACGATGATTGGGACCAAACTGACGCATACTACTACAACAATTGGCTGGATATTTCCATTGAGCCAACTCGCTTCCTTTGCGGAACAACCCTCAAGAATTTGGGGCTCTTTAATGACGTTAGCTACATTCTCCATGCTACCCAACTCCACGACATGGCCACACAACCGGATGCACTCTATCCTGACCTAGTAAGGCAATGCCTTGCCTCGGCCAAGCTCACCTACGCCAACCCGCGTAAACCAACCGCCTCGGAGGGAATGCTTTCTTTCTTTGTTGGAGGAAAGAAGCGTTCCATCACGATTACGGAGCTTTGCGAGGTATATGGTTTTGATCCTACGGTGGAAGCTGTTGCCCTCCCCACTAGACTATCATGTGCCAACGCTTTCTGGAATTTCATTGCCGTTGGAGACTACTTCTCCCGATCGGCGGCCCAATCCTCCATCCGGAACCCCGCCTTGCGAATAGGCGCAAAAGCGATCAGCACCATCTTGTTCGCTAAGGACGACGCCACCAAAGTGCGAGGGGATGAGCTTATGCTGCTCTACACTGCGGTTAGGGACACAATTGACAACGAAGAAGGGCTGAGTTGTGATGATAATCTTGCCGTCAACATGGGTGCATTGCTCGCCGAGGTGATTGCGGATAAGCGGCTAAAGGTGGCCAAGGGGAAAGCGGCAGCACACACCGAGAGAATGGGCAGCCTTTTGACTCGGCTTTTCCTACATTTAAGAGTGGATGTTGGCGCCTACACTTGCAATGAGACCAAGGAGTTCATGAATACCGAGTTCCTCATTCATTGTGATATCTTGCAAGATGCCACCACCTACCGGTTCACGTCAAGAAGCAAGTCTACCCTGCTCTGCAAGTTGCCACAACCGTCTCTGACCGAGCTGGAAGTCGCTGCCAATGTCGGTTTCACAAGGGCGCCTAAACCCAGGAGTAGCACCTCCTCTACCAGGCCTGCGCCTGCTCCCGCTCCTGCCCATGATACCCCGTTAAGCCAGGAAGAGGCAGAGGATTTGGCAACTGATACGGAACGTACCCAGCGGTTCCGGGCACACTTTCGAAGGCCCTATGAGAGCGAGCTGTGACTTGATGATATTTCAGACACACCTGATGATGCCGAGTATAGACGTTGGATGGTTGCATCAACCAAGAAGAACAACGGGTTGCTCCGGAGGATCCTTCACATGATCCAGAAGGGCTGCAGCAGTTCTGCTGCCACCGAGACGGCCCCATCCACCGCACCTGCTCAGCCTGCTGCTCGACCTTCTACATCAGCCCGTCCGTCCACTTGTTCCGCCAAGCGCAAGAAGCCGGTCGCCAGTGAGGACACGGACGATACCACAAGCGATTAGACATCGCACCCTTCTATCATATCTCTCGTATTCCATGAACACTTTTATTTTTATGCATTTTTCTTTTATTTTTTTATTATTTTTTTTTTCCATTTTCTCTCTCTTTTCTTATTTTCACACCGGGACGGTGTGAAGTAAGTCTGGGGGGAGTTGCTACTAATATCGTTTATTTTGGATGTTTTCTATTTTCTTATGTCTTGTTCGAGTCTATTTTTCATTTGTTTTATTGAGTCAAGACTTTGTAGGGAATTAGGACCTTATCTTATGATGATATTTGAACCTTTTATGTTTAACCTTTTCTCTAGTGACCATTTCTTCAGAATATGGATACAAGGAACAGCTGGAACACTTCGACATACCATCTTCCAGGTTTCATATTGACCAAAATATTTCTCGCTATTGGCACTAGATTAGGGAAACGAATCATATTCAGGACTCCTTATTCTTTTTATCACTCTTGTTGTTCCTGAATAGCTAGCTCATTTTTAGTTAGTACCCTCCTTAACCCTAACCTCTTTTCAAGCCCCTTGCATTCTTGTTACTTCATTGTCATATGTGCAGCATATGCGCAAAAGGGTTGGAGAGAATTGGGTCAACACTGCATCTAAATCACTCTTTCTGAAGAACGAGAGCACCTGAAGCCCAGAAAGGAGCACCCGCTCTCCGTACTGAGAGCACCCATGCCACCTGCTCCTATTTTCAGAAGATGGTTTATATGAGTGGAACAATAATCCACGAGGAGGAGTGACGATGATGAGCTCCACGTGGGTATGTACAACAACTCTGATATTTTCGCGTTTTGAGAAGCACACACATCGGTAATCGAAAACCCTCTTCATCATCATCTTAATGAAAAAAAAAAAAAAAAGTAAACCGATGATGAAGAGTGGTGAATTTGTAAGTTAGAATGTGTCTCTCTGCACGGCAAGTATACCCAAGGTGGACGATGGCAACATGAGTCGGTTGGAAGATTTGGAGAAGAAAGAGTGGTTTAGAAAATGTGGATATCAACGTACCCGTTCTCTCTTGCAATTTTGTGCAATATCCTGCATCCTCTACGAAACATCGGGTAACCCTTAAACACTTTAAACATTTTTAACTCCACCTTTACATGGCCAAATTCCCTTAGCATCGTCTACCCTAAATGGTGTCTTTAGCGAGACCCTCACGCAACTTTAATGCGTTGAGTTTGTGTTTGGGAAATGGAACTTGGTTGAGAAATGTGATTGAGGATGTTTTGGTAAAGCTTTGTCATTCGTAATTTGGCTTATGTGGTCTGCAGATTGAGGGTTTTAAACTCGGTTCACTGAGGATAAAAGAGTTCCCGCATTTTCAAACCTTTCTCCTTTACTTGATCTTGAATTTGTTTGAGGACAAACAAAGATCTAAGTCTGGGGGAATTGATATAATGCGTTTTTGGCGCATTCTAACCCTTGATTTGTAAGCTTTTATCGAGTCTTTTACTCTCTATCGAGTCATTTTAGGTACAAAAGTGGCTGGAAGCAATGAATGGGGCTTGCAATCGAATTCGGCAAGAAAGGAATGAAGTTGGGCTTCTTTTTGCACATTCTGGAAGAGGGAGCACGTGAAGCCCAGAGAGCACCTGCACTGGAGTAGGTGCTCCCCAGCGGACAGATTATGGAAACTTCATTTAACCTATTTTCTAAAGCCCTAGATTTTTAACCCAGCCGCCAAGGCCTATAAAAAGACCATCACGCAGCCCAAAGACAGTAGCCAGCACTCACGACACACACACACAGCCACAAAGATCAAAGGGAACAGCCGCGAGGCGAATCAAAAGGAGAGAGAGATCGTGAGTGAAGCCGCGACGAGGGAGAGAGAGAGAGAGAGACGTATTGCGCCATACTCATCACGAAAACAGCAGCAGCAGTGATACTTCTTATCGAGAGAGAGAGAGAGATAAACACTTGTTGAGAGAGAGATATTCATTTGGTGGAGAAAGCTTGTAAGCTTGGATTGTTCTCCACGTTTCTATCGAAGTTTTCTAAACCCTTATCTTATTTATTTCGATTTTAATGATGTTTATCATGTTGTTTGCTGCTGTTCTTCGTTTATCCATGAGCGAGTAGTCATCTAGTTAGGTTGAGGGATTTTCGATGGGAATTGATGTCATGAATTAAGCATAGATAGGTTTTTACATAATCATTCGATAGTCTCCACCTATAATCGATCGTATTGCCTAGGTTAGCTTGATCACCTAGCCTTTGATTTTAGGTTTAATTTACTTATCAAAAGTTTGTAAATTGCTGGAATTGATTTAGATGGGCGATTTGATCCGTAGCCAACGAAAGTTGAAGTTAAGGCAAATCGTGGATCTGCAGCTTGATAATCTTTATAATCTTAACCCTAATCGCTAATCGCTAATCGCTAAAGCTTGATAATCTTTATTAACCTCAACGACAGTTAGGGTGTTAGATGGATTTATTAAAGTTGTAGTTGCCACGAAAGTGGATCTGCTTATATTTATGGTTGAGTTCTAGACTTGCTCGTAATCGCATACTTGAATAATTGCTTGATTTTTGATTGTTCGATTCCCTGAGAATATTCCCTGACCTAACGCTTTCCCATAATTGTTTACACCGAATTTACTTTTGTTTTACTTTAATTATCATGACACATTTAAGCCAACTTGAATCGCTTAGCTGAAACTAGTAACCAATAGAAATAGAGCGTATTGCTGGTCCCTTTAACGAACCTCACTATTCTGCATTCGAATAGGTGAATCTAGGTTTTAATCTTTAAAAACCGATAGAAAGGACTTTCATCAATTGCTAATTGCTGCACTATAACTACCCTTAAAGAGGACGAGTCCACCTCTAATCAAGACGAAGACGAAGTCTCAAGACCATTGAAGAAGGCGAATACGAGCAAAGGAAAGCTCACGGCGAGAATTTTGGTCAAACCTCGTCCTTACGGATTAAAGTTTGCCGAGAGGACCACCAAGAGGACATGTTTCATAAGTGATGAGATGTTACAAGTATTCAACTCTCTTGTGAAAGAATTCCCTCAAGATTTGACCTTTGAAGAAGTATGCAGAGAAAGACCATCTTTGAGAAAGTGTTTCTCACAAAGCAAAGAAGAAGATTTCATGATTGAGGAGCTATTTGATCGAGCTAGGAATCCTTATAAGTACTATAAGATCCTTTGCAAGACCCTTGATCCTGGTCCTTTCAACATCTCTTGCTCTATTCGTGGTTTCAAATTTGACGATGCACTTTGTGATTCGGGAGCCGGAATCAACGTTCTTTCGGAATCTCTTGTGAGAATGATGAAGATCACCAACCTTCGGCCATCACAGATACAAATTGCACTCGCCAATGGTGCATATACACTTTCATTAGGCGAAATCCACAATTGCCCTTTGAATATTGGAGATGTCATCGTTCCGGTAGACTTCGAAGTGGCGACTATGAACGATTGTTCAATACCCTTCATCCTTGGGAGACCATTCTTGGCTACTGCTGGGGCTATCATGGACTATCCTCTAGGACGGATATCCTTCACTAACATAGACACTCGTGTCTATCATTATGCTGCACCGCCTGGATTTCGAGCTAAACAAACTCGATACGTTCCTTCGGAGAAAAGGGAAGTGTTGATCAATGAGCCCAACCAATTTGATGAAGATGGAGAACACGACCTAAGGAGACCTCATTTCCATGCTAAAGTCAACCTCAAGCCTTTAGAAGACCTTCCACCACCCTAAAAACCCAAGGAGTCGAGCTATCCGACTTAAAAACAAGCGCTTTATGGGAGGCAACCCATATTTATGTTTTTGATTTTATTGATTTGCTTATTCTAAGTTTTTGGATTTTTTTTTACTTTTTTCAACATTTTCATTCATTATTTTATCTATCTATGAATTTTTCAGGATTTTACAAAAAGTTTTTAAAATGCAAACAAATGTGTTTTTGAGAAGAACGATGAAGAAGAGATCGAACACGACTTATTCTGTTCATGGAATGACTGGAGCTCAATATCAGCCCAGACGTTTTTGAAATTTGGTATACACGAAGGAGACCGTCTTATGAAGATATAGGAAAAAGCAGAACATGATTTGCTATTACGGTTAGCAAGTTATGACCGATTGAACAAGACCGTCTAGGAAGGTTACGAAGCCGCAACTTCAAGCTTTTTCACATTTCAAGCCACCACGAACCAGGGAAAAATATTCATACCATTGGAAAGATCTCATTCTCATGAATCCGGAGAATTTTTTGGATCTCAATTCCGATGTGTATAGACGAAGAAAAAGCTCGACAAAAAATCGCGTGGACCGCGACACGAGGCCCTTACCGCGACACGAGGCCATACCGGACCCGATATCGTCCCGCGACATCGACCGGTATCGCACCTCGATCAACCGCAACACGAGTGCTCGAATAACGGTCACGCATGCCGGTCGAATTTTGTGACCGATATTTGGCACGATACGCCCCGACCCGCGTACCAAAACTTTACCGCGACACGGCTTCCTTCCCGCGACACAATATCGGTCAACCACGCCGACCAATATTCGGACCGGCATCGCACCCCGAACGGACCGCGACACAAGTGACCCAGTACTGGTCACGCGTGCCGGTCGTAAATCGGGACCAGTACTCGGCACGTTTCGCCTCGTCCCGCATTGCCCGCGTCTCCAAACATCGATTCCACCGACCGATACTAGGTCCGGTGTTCGTCCCGCACCCTTACCGCGACACGATCATCGACCCGCATCTCGTTCGTCCCGCACCCTTACCGCGACACAATCATCGACCCGCATCTCGTCAATCCCGCACCCTTACCGTGACACGACGCGTCCTTCCCGCGACACGACTCATCCGTCCCGCATCCCATGTCTCCAGATACCGGTCCCGCATATCGGCCAACACACCCGACCGGTACTCGGCCCGTTACGCGATCTACCTTCCCGCGACACGACCATCCCGCCTCAACCCGACACCTTCCCGCTACACGGTACCGGTCAGACACGCCGACCAAAACTCGGTCCGGTACGCGTAACCCGATCCCGCCCGTTCCGTCTCGACCATCCCACGTCCGCATTCGCCCCGCCTCGTGTCGCGACACACGCTACCCGATATCGGTCAACACCGCCGACCGGTACCCAGACCGGTACCGCCTTGGACTCGAGCCACGTCTCAAACCATCTTTGATCGCGATTAGCCACCGGACACCTAGGTCGGTTTTGGCCGAACCGCGTCCCCATCAACCACCACACCACCGGAGTCACGAGCCATGGACCACCTAACCACCGTTTCGAACCACCGAACCGACCACCTAACCGTTTGGTCAAAAGAGGTTAATTTTTCCTTTTTCACTCTTTTAATTATTTTTAAACCATTTTTCACACATAATTTTTAAGAACCAATTTATTTTTGCATATCTCATGATTATTTAACTAACACTTATTTAATTCATGAATTTTTGCAATAGAATTTCAATATTGGTTAGATTTAAATGGTTTTAAACATGATTTTCACATCTTGACATATTCATTCATTGATTTCACCTAGATTGATAGTTTTTAACAATTTGGATTCATTATTTTGATTTTTTTTTGTTTAATATCTATTTTTCCTTCCCTTGGACCTGGAATTCAATACACATATATTGAAGACTAAGATCCAGGATGAATTTAACGAGTGATTTCAAGTGTTTTTGCAAGGATATGTTGCTCTAAAACAGGATTTGTGAGCGATTTATTTGTGGACGCACAATTCAATTGTCTTACGCATGATCCAAATCATTCTAAGGAGATGTGAACACAAAGAGAAGCAACAAGGACCACCACACCTCATTCCACCACTCTTTGGGACACAACATCACTGTGCTTGAAGAAGAACCCAGTTTGTCCGAGCCTATTTCACAATTTCATCATCTACGCTCACAAACGGATCACACCAAGCATTTTTATAAGCCACCTTCCAAACCACTCGAGCAAATGGACTCAAACTTCACCAACTGATCTAAAACGTCATTTTCCGGGTGAATTTTCAATATGGCTCGAGAAAATATGAACCGATTTTCCGATGGCATGATCCACACCTTCCGGCGAGCCAAATCCATCTCTACATGGACCGTATGCTTAACCGTTCAAGCATTGGCGATGAAACTTCACCAGTAGCTTCACAATCCCTCTACTTTAGTAGCCTTTCAATATGGTTCGAGGAAAATATCACAGATTTGGAGATACCATGTATAGATCTTCTAGTGACCAAAAATCACTATCGTGGTGCGATCTTCTTTCTATAAGAAACTAGCTGATATGGAACATTGAGGAGTCTTGTTTATCAAGACATGGAAAACATATTGGAGTGGTCAAATCACCTCTTGTTCGAGCCCATCACAAAGTCGATCCATTTCCACCATTCGGGCATTTTCTCCATAAACCGGTACTATCATTCTATTCTCTATTTTTTCAATCTTCTTTCAAATAAATTTTCATCATTACTCCCTTAATTTGATTTAATTTTACACCGGGGACGGTGTAAGTTAAGTCTGGGGGGATTGTTGTTACTAACACGTTTGTTAGTGTTTGGGTTTTATGTTTTTAAAAGGATTTTTCAAAATTTATTTTCAAATAAAAAAAAATTATTAAAAAGAATAAGATAGGAATTATGACACTTTCCTAGGATTGAAGTTTTGATTTCAAAGACTATGTAACCATTGTTGCAGGGTTTAATCATGACAATCGATTCAGAAACCTCATGATGGAGCTTCCGTCTAGAAAATTTCTACTTGCATTTATTTTGATGGATATGATTTTAACTCTCTATTTGGACTACTAATATGATTTTTGATCCCTTCTTATTAAGGATGTTTAAATCAAGGAAACGAATCACACATTCATGACATCTTATCCTCTTTTACCACTCTTTGTTGTCATGAATGGCCAGCTCATCTTTAGTTGGTACCCTACCTAAAAACCCTTTACCTTCTTTCAGACCTCATGCATTCTCTTTTAGTTTCATACTTGCAGATATGTGCAAAAACGTCAGAGAGAAAAGGATCGATGCAATTTTCCAATAACTAAGAGATGCGACAATTTGGTAAAGAATGGTGGAGTACAAAGATCGAAGAGCTTGGCCGTTCCTTGGATGCGTAAAACATGGTAACAATTCGTGCCTATACTTGACTTATATCAAAGAGATACCGTTTTCCCCCTTTGGAAAAGAAAAAGAAAAAAATAAATAAATAAATAAAAAAAAAAGAAATAAAATCTAAGGGAAAGGAAAACGGTAATTCTAAGAGTCTTATGGCAAAAGAATACCCAAGGAATGTCATGATACAAAAGAAGAGACGAGTAGAAGAGATTTCAAGTGATTCCCGGAGAAAAATCTAAGTCTGGGGGAAAAAGACGTGAAGAAGTGGTTGGGAAATTGTGGACATCAACATGTCCATTCTCTCTTGCGATTTTGCATAATATCTCGCACCCGGAGTTTATGGTAACCCTAAACACTTTTAACCTCACCACCAAAATCAGCCTTTCCCAATACCTAGCCCGTTTTCCTTGAATGATATTCTTGATGGGAAGTTTTCATTAAATCTAAGAGAGTAGAAAGAGTCAATTGAGTTGAAGTTGAGATTTTTGCAGGGACAGAGATTTAGAGTATGGCTATGTTGCGAATTCGTGATGGAAGAAGATGACAACGTGATGCATCCCTCAAAACCCTCACCGCACCGACTGCCTCACCGCAGACCATTCCTACCATGCGGTCACCGCCCATGACCCAATCAGGCACGCAGACCTTACAAAACCACCTCAACGACGTGATCATTCCACCAGTAGCTCATATGGAGCTCCCTCAACCTTACCACTCGAGCCGCACAGGAGTTAAGAAGGACACAGGTGCACTTCAAGGAGCCTACCGAACCAACCCGAAGGAGTCAAGCAACAAGTCAAAGTTTCCCAGAAACGTGACTCATCAGAGGTTCATTACCAACTGGAGTTGGGTCTATAGGAGTTCAGACCAAGCTGGAATTAATTTTACAATCATGGAGATTCCATACCACCTTGCCAGTGAAGCTTATGCAGACCTACGTCCACTGTTCGATGTCTTTCGAATCAATCACGAAGAATCAGAGCATGAGGCCAATTTTAAAACATTCTCAGCTCATCTAGAGCCTGCCTCGAATTTGAATCAGCTCAATCAGAGTTCAGACGAAGGAGTTATGGATTTTCCAAAACAGGCAATACCGAACATAACCGGATTAGACATCTGCGCATTGATTAGAAGATTCCAACCAAACCAGGAGGACCCAAGCTGCGAGTCCACTTTCTATGGAATATTGGACCAAATTAGAAGCCCTGAGAGTTAGATTCAGCCCAAGAACACATTCGGTTTAGAAGATATCAATTTCCTAACCCAGAAGATCTCCGACTTGCCTTATTTGGACATCTGCGCATTGATTAGAGGATTCCGACCAAACCAGGAGGATCCAAGCTGAGAATTTACTTTCTATGGAATCTTGGGCCAACTTAGAAGCCCCGAGAGTTGGATTCAGCCCAAGAACACATTCGGTTTGGAAGATGTCAATTTCCTAAACCGAAAGATCCCCGACTTGCCTTATTTGGAACCTTGGAGCATTAAACCACAGCGGCCACATTTCGGTCAACTTGTGCACGTTCTCAAGTCTCCCTACAGCCTCCAGAATGTTCCAACGGCTCACTACTTCCTCCCCAAGCTGTCAAGATACAAGGAGCCTTCAACTTGCCTTATTTGGACGATTTGATCATCAATTCTCCAACGGCTAGTTTTGCATTTAAATTTCACGATTTGTTTCTTGTTTTAGGCCTTAGATATGCTGATGTTCGAGCCTATATAAGCTCAGCTCATTCCCCATTGTAAATCAACCTTTAAACCCTTTAACCTCGAATTAATCAATAGAAACGTTTGTTTTCTTTTTACAAAAGCTTGTCTTTTGTGTTCTTGTCTTTTCAAGCTTTGGTGTGAATCCATTGTCTTGTAAGGCTGCATTCTAGGTTGTTTGTGAGATCCAAACAGTCTGGTTCGTGTGTTGTTGTGCGATTCAACAACAAACCCCCTTCCACCGCTCATCGCTACCCGACTCGCGACAGGTGCCGCACGGCCGGTCCGAGCCATCCATCCACCACGTAACCTCCGTTCACGAGGCTGCATCATCTGGTATCAGAGCTTCAAAAGCTCCTAACCATCAGGTTGTATCTTTTCAACCTTTATCTCTATCCTTTCCGTTTTAGTATTTCATTTCCTATAAATCGAAAAACTCATAAAAATTTGTTTCTTGCATTTTCTTTTGCTTATTTTGTTTCCGCACCATCATCACCTTTAAAAGAGAAAAGAAAAGAAAATTATTTGCTACAACTTTTGTTTCAAATTCATTTTGTTATTTAATTTCCATAAAATCGAAAACCAAATAAAAATTGTTTTGTTTCTATTTTATTTTCCATAAAATCAAAAAAAAATCTATAAAAATTGTTTTGAATCTGTTTTTTTTCATTCCAATTGAGAAAATCCATAAAAAGTTTTGTTTCATTAAAATAAAATAAAAATATAATTATTTTGCATTTGATTTTGTTTCATTTCATAAAACCAAAAATCATAAAAAGTGTTCTTAATTTTGTTTGATTTGGTTTCATTTGATTTGATTTGCATTCACTTTGTTTGACTTTGTTTCAGGAACCAAGTAGAAAGCCAAAGCAAAGGAACGATTTGTTCATCGCACAAACCAATCCCAAAACTAGGTTACCCCGTTCCTTATCTTAGTCCATTCTTTGATTGTTTAATCATATGTCTAACACCATCCGCTTGATTGTTGCATATCGTCTCGTCCCTAGTCATTTCGTGTTCATCATTACATTTTTTTCAAAAAATAAAATCCATTCGCTTGCATTTTTTTTAAGTCATCCCGTTAAATCAAAAATATAAAAAATTTTCTTTGCTTATCATTTGTTTTGAATTCAAATATTTCAAAAAAAAATATATATATATATATATATATATATATCTTTGTCACTTGATTCGTATCATTCCATATCCGAACACTTTCCTTAATCGATCATTTCATTTAATCGGATTATCCTTATTTGTTTATCTCTTTTATTTCGAACTTTCATACAACTTGTTTGAATTGGCAAGTACGATATTCAAAGATCAAAAATGGAGTTCTATGAAAGTGAAGAAGATGTCGTGAGTGACTACGAAGAAGCATCATGGCATGATGATGACTACTCTAGTTCGGATTTTGAAAATGAACCAAACGAAGAAGAGATGGAACCAAAACCACCAGATTGTTGTCGAGGCGATGCAAGCCAATACGATTGGTCCGACGAAGAAACCGACCAAGGAGAAGACCATGAAAACTCGTGGCATCAAGAGATTGAATCTCAAATTAGTCCAGAAGAAGGAGACCATGAAGGTGAACCAATACATGGAGAGTTTAATCATAGAGAACAAGCATACACGACCAAACAATAAAACCAGTCCAGAATACACCGTGTCGATCGACAGGACTCACTGTGTCGATCGACACAACCACTAGGTGTCGACGATCAGTGACCCCGTGTCGATTGACAGGATCCACTGTGTCGATCGACACAACCACTAGGTGTCGAAGAACACAGGCTCCGTATCGATCGACACACCACCTCGGTGTCGATCGACACGACGTCGCAGAACCCAGAATCGAGTCAATCCTCACACGACTCGAATCTGATGCGATCCGTCGAGTCTCCTGCACAAATCCACACACAAACACACAAAAACCACCAAGCAATCGTATTCCATTGGTCCCCTATACTTATACGAGCCTACGGCCACGCACTCACCTTGATTGGGATTGAAAAAGGATGAAGAACGCGAAGAACGAGCGAAGAACACCAAGACAGCCTCTGATTCTGTCTTCACAGACCCGAAATCAGCACAGCAACAACCTCTTTCTTGTTCTATCTCCACTCACGATCAATCCTCCTCCAGGAAACTCCCAACAATCACTCAAGCCCAAAGATTCCTGATTCTCTCTTCTCTCTCTCAGCTTTTCTTCTGAAAACGGCCAAAAAGGAAGACAAACCCGTCTGATCCTTTAAATACCCGAACCCTAGGGTTCCCTAAACCGGCCCGCCAAACTGGACAATTAAAACGGATCTGACGGTCTGATTTAACCCGTGTCGATCGACATACACCACCTGTGTCGATCGACATAACGCCCCAAACCCGACTTCTCCTAAGTCCAAAACACACATGTCGATCGACACACCACACCTGTGTCGATCGACACTAGGCCTGGGCGTTCGGGTACCCGTTCGGGTTCGGGTTCGGGTTTTAGGTTTTTCGGGTACCCGTTTTTAGTAATCTAAAGCCCATTCGGGTATTTGGCATTTCAGGTTCGGGTTCGGATTTGGGCCGGGTTTGGCGTTTCGGGTTCGGGTTCGGGTTTTAGAAAAAAAACCAAAAAAATGAGGGAAATGGAAGGTTCGGGTTTGGGTTCTTGGCCAAATTTTTGTTTGATTCGGGTTTCGGGTCGGGTTTCGAGTTTTCGGGTACCCGAAATTTCAAAGATAAATACCCGATCGGGTAGTTTTCAAATTCGGGTCGGGTTTCGGGCCGGGTTTTCGGGCCGGGTTTTGGGTCGGGTTTCGGGTACCGGGTTTAGTGCCCACCCCTAATCGACACCACCAAAAATCCACTTTTTGTTTCACGGGCGTTACAATTCTCCCCCACTAACATGGATTCGACCTCGAATCCTGTAACACCGTCGCACTATGGTCACAAAAACCGGACTCGAACCCGGTTGGCCCTTTGAGATCACGCTCGAACCACATCACCCCGTCTCACTAAAGTTCGCACTTCCGTCTAAAGCCCGACCAAATTCCCCCAGAATATCATGATGCAACATCTCCTGGTCCCGATCAGGGCTGCCCGATTGACCGCCCAACAATCAAACAAGAACATGCACGACCAATCGTTGACCCCGAATTGGACCAAATGATCGCACAACAATCAAACAAGAACATGTACGACCAACGGCGTTACATATATTACCAGGGTTGTCCGAACCTGGTTCCAAACGTTAGCATAACCTTAGATTCGACATCCAATCCACTCTCTTGACCCTCGGTCAACACCACTCAAGATCACACCTGATCCCCGAGCTCTACCAGGCTCACACTAGCCACATTGCACCATCTCCCCACGGCTGCAATCCTGACCCCACCCGGTCAGCACCACCTGGGATCTACTCCCGATCCCCGAAGCTCATCCAGTCTCATACTCACGATCACGCTCAGAAGCTACTGCCCTTAACTCATACTCATAACTCATAAACATATACACCACACATATGCTCGCAGGATCGTCACCCCTTGAGCGACAGTGTGCAGGAGACCCACCCGTCCCCTGGAGAGACCCACTATCCCTCCATGTATATATATAGGGAACCCACCCGTCCCCTAGAGAGAACCACTAACTCTCGAGTATATGCAGAGAACCCACCCGTCCTCTGAAGAGATCCATTATCCCTCCGTATACAGGAACCCACCTGTTCCCTGGAGCAATACTCTGAAACGTGCATCATAAGCACCTGTCGACCAGAATCACCTTTCGTGGTCATCCGAAACAACCCAATCACTAGGGTGTTTCACAGAGTCCCTGGAAAGACAGTCCTAACTCACATAAGACCTCTATTCCAGACTCCCCCTAGGAAATAGGCAGGTTCTAACTCACATAAAACCCCTATTTCCCAGCACCATCTGGGGAATCACAAGTCCTAACTCACATAGAACCTTATCCCCAGATAATCCTACTAGAACATGGATAGCCCTAACTCACATAGAACTTCCATTTCTAGTCTCCCTAGCGGATAGACAAGCTCTAACTCACATAGAACTCTATCGCTAGACCTCCACATGACCTAACAGTCATCACAAACCCACGACATCACCAGTCATACCATAAGAACTCACATCTTATAACACATTTAATAAGGCAAACTCATCTTATTAAATCTTAAATTGTATACTCGTTACATCCACCACGAAATACAAATATCACAATCATAGCAACATGCTAATACAGACTCTGAAAACCAGAAAAAGAGCTCAAGCCACCGCTTGCTTCTTGAACCACTTCGAGAACTTCGTCTTCATCAATGCCTCCTCCTCAATACCGTCACAGTCCCACACGACTCTCACCAACGGTATACTCTTCCGGCGCAACACCTTGATCCTCCTCTCGAGAATCCTCACATGCCTCGCCGCCAACGTCATGTTGGGCTGAAGATCCTCCGGAATCCTCGCCAACACCTCCTCAGACTCATGTAGACACTTTCGTAGCATCGAAACATGGAAGACCTGGTGAAAAGCCTTCATACTCTGAGGTAACTCCAATCTATAAGCTACCGGTCCGACCCGCTTCACCACTCTGAACGGACCCATAAACCTCGGACTCAGCTTATTCTCTGAAATGGATCTATTAGGACCCCTCAACATAGCTGCCTTGAGATACACCATATCTCCGAGCTCAAACTCCAGCTCTTTTCGTCTCCTATCAGCGTAACTCTTCTGCCGATCCTGAGCCTCTCTCATGTTCAGCCTCAAGACACGGATCTTCTCCATCGTCTCCTGAACAAAGTCTGCACCAAACATGCTCATCTCCCCCACTTGAGTCCAGCATAATGGTGTCCTACACGGCCTCCCATACAGAGCCTCATATGGAAGCCATCCCAATACTCGCCTGATAGCTGTTGTTGTACGTAAACTCTACCAGGTTCAGATGATCCACCCAATGACCACCATAATCCAGTACACACATCCTCAGCAAATCCTCCAGTGTCTGAATCGTCCTCTCAGACTGCCCATCCGTCTGAGGATGATACGCGGTACTCATATGCACCTTAGTGCCCATCTCTGCCTGGAATGCCCTCCAGAACTCTGAAGTGAATCTCGGATCCCTGTCTGACACAATACTTGCTGGCACCCCGTGCAGCCTCACTATCTCACGCACATACTTCCTAGCCAACACCACCGCTCCGTCGGTCTTCTTGATGGCCAGAAAATGTGCTGACTTGGTCAGACGATCCACAATAACCCATATCGCATCATAGGTCCGCGACACTGGCAATCCCGTCACAAAATCCATCGTAATCATATCCCACTTCCACCCCGGAATAGGCAAACTCTGCAATAATCCGCTCGGAACCTGATGCTCAGCCTTCACCAGCTGACACACGTTGCAAGCTGCAACTCAGCTAGCTACATCCCTCTTCATCCCGACCCAGTGATAATACCGTTTTAAGTCCCGATACATCTTGGTCGCTCCTGGATGAATCGATAACATACTCGAATGCGCCTCCCTCAGGATCTCTTGCCTCAGATCCTCGTCTTTGGGTACACAAACCCGCCCATTCACCAGTATCATCCCACTCGCTGAGACCACATACTCTGAACTGGCCGCCTGAGAAGCATCAATCAAACCCTGATCCTTCTCCTATGCAACTCGAATCCTGCTCAACAGATCCGCCTGGTTAGCTGCCTCTAACCCCAACGGCTCCTGTGAGATCACACACAGCCTCAACGTGCTGATCTCGCTCACCAGAGCCTCCATATCTCGCTCCTGATCTGAAGCTATCCTCTTCCGACTGAACGCATCTGCAACCAGATTAGCCTTACCCGGATGGTACCCAATCTCCAGGTCATAGTCTGCAACTAACTCCATCCAGCGCCTCTGTCTCTGGTTCAGCTCCGGCTGAGTGAAGAAATACTTCAGACTCTTATGGTCTGTGAATATCTGCACTTTCCCGCCATACAGATAAGACCTCCAGATCTTAAGTGCAAAGATAACTGCGGCCAACTCCAAGTCGTGGGTAGGGTAATTGCACTCGTGCTTCCTCAACTGCCTTGAAGCATACGCAATAACCTTCCCCTGCTGCATCAGCACACAACCCAGACCAACTCCCGAAGCGTCTGTATACACCACATAAGGCTCACCCGGCTCGGGTAACGCCAAAACAGGTGTACTGGTCAGCATCTCCTTCAGCTTCCCGAAACTCTCCTCAGAAGCTGAAGACCAAACAAAAGGGACATCCTTCCCTGCTAGCTTCGTCATCGACTGCGCCATACTCGCGAATCCCTTGACGAACCTCCGGTAATAACCTGCCAACCCAAGAAAACTCCTAATCTCGGTGGCGTTCCTCGGTCTAGGCCAACCTCTGATAGCCTCTATCTTAGCCGGATCCACAGACACTCCCTCTGCAGACACAACGTGGCCAAGAAAGCTCATCTCTCGCTGCCAGAAACTGCACTTACTCAGCTTCGCGTACAGCTTCTGCTCCCGCAGCTTCTCCAAAACCAACCTCAAATGCACCTCGTGCTCTTCCGGACTCCTCGAGTATACCAGGATATCATCTATGAAGATGATCACGAACACGTCCAGATACTCCTGGAACACCCCGTTCATCAACCGCATGAACGCTGCTGGGGCATTCGTCAACCCAAACGGCATCACTATAAACTCATAGTGTCCGTACCTCATTCGAAAGGTTGTCTTCCTGACGTCCGCCTCATCGATCGGAATCTGATGGTAACCCGACGCCAAGTCTATCTTGGAGAACCAAGTAGCCCCTCGCAACTGATCCAACAACTCATCAATGCGCGGCAGAGGATACTTGTTCTTCACAGTGACTCGGTTAAGCCCCCGGTAGTCGATACACAACCAGAAACTCCCATCCTTCTTCTTCACAAACAACACCGGTGCTCCCCACGGTGAAACACTAGGCCGGATGAAACCCTTCCCCAACAGATCATCCAGCTGCTTCTTCAGATCTGCCATCTCTGCTGGAGCCATACGGTAAGGTGTCTTGGATATCGGAGCTGTTCCGGGTTCCAACTCAATCGTAAATGGATCCGACCGCGACGGTGGCAAACCCGACAACGATTGGAACACATCCTAAAAATCCCGAACGACCTGGATATCCCCAACTGCAACCTCTCCAACAGTCTCTGGCATCATTATCGTCGCCAGATACGCCTCATAGCCTTTTTCAATCAACTGCTCGGCCTGTATCACTAAAATCATAAGACTTCTGGAAGTCGGTCTCACCCCCTGAAACACCAACCTCCCAGCCTCCCGCTCAAACACTAAACGTCCTCGATGACAATCCAGATGGACCCTGTACCGATCCAGCCAATCCATCCCCAGGATGACATCGTACAGCTCCACCGGACTAATAACCAGGTCTGCTGGCATCAACTCTCCTGCCACCAGAACGTCAACACCTCGAGCCCGCCCGAAAGTAGCTAACATCCTCCCACCAGCAACCTTAACTACTCCCGGCTGCTCACCAGAATCGCTCCGGATCCCGCTGCCTTCCGCACACTCCGGAGTGATGAAGCTATTCGTAGCTCCCGAATCGAACAACATGTGGGACTCACAATCGCCCATAACTAAGGTCCATGCACAATCCCATGTGCTTTAAGACCCGACACTCTAACGCAGACACACAATCCAACCAGACTAAAATAAATTACCACAAGAATTTAAAAGACAAGTCTGAATTAGTACATGTGATCGGTCTGGCGCTAGAAACGCCGGCCTCAGCCGCCGTGAAAACCCACGGCGTCGCTGCAATCTGAGCCAAAGGCTGCACCGCCAACGGCTGCACTGCCGCCACAGCCATTTGCTGTGATTTCGGACACTTGGGCTTAATGTGCCCGGGCTCCCTGCAGTGAAAGCACACCTGTGTTGCCCGAGTCTCTCTCCTCGTTGGACAATCTGCCACCTTGTGGCCCATGCTACCACACCCGTAGCATCCTGAACCACCCTGTCCACCCTGACTGGCCCTGGAAGTACTCTCCTACTTCCTCTTTTGTCCCCGAGCCTGCTTGCCACCCCTGCTCGAACCACTCTGCTGCTGAGATCTCCTCGGCTGCTGCTGCTGCTGCACCGGTGGACTAACCACCACAACCTGCTCCCTGAGATCCTCCTCAATCGCAGCCGCAGTCTCAACCAGCTCCGCCCTCGTGGCAAACCTACTCACCCTGCAGCGAGTCCTTAACTCAGCTCGAAGTCCCCCGAGGAACCTCCTCAGCTGGGCCTACTCGCCCTCCATGCCTCTACCAGCATGCACCAGGAGTCTACTGAACTCCAAATCGAACTCCCTCACGGTCCGATCCCCCTGAGTCAGGTTCAGAAACCTCGACTCCATCCTGTCCACCGCCTCCTGCGGGAAATACTTGGCATTAAACTAAGCCAAGAAATCCTCCCAGACCATCTCGGCCTGCACCCGCCTAGTCTCAACGCCTCTCCACCAGAGATGCGCATCACCATCCAAATAGTGCACTGCTAGGTCTACTCTGTATCCCTCTGGACACCTGATCGAGCGAAAGTTACGCTCTAATCTCCGCCGCCACTCATCGGCCTCCTCCGGCTTGGCACCACCAGAGAAAAACCCGGTGCCAATCCGCTGCATCTGCTCCATCATCCTAAGGTAGGATGGGAGCTCCTCCGCAACCGCCACAACCGGCTGCACCTCCGCCACACCCGGCTGACCATCCGCCACTACTGGCTGTACACCAGCCACTACTGGCTGTACACCAGCCACTCCCGGCTGAACCCCAGCCACCACTGGCTGTACTCCTGGAGCCTGACCCAGAGTCGGTACCCCACCTGGTAACCGCTCAAGGATCAACTGCAGCAAAACCGCCAGGCGATCATCTCGGTCCTGAGCCACACCTGCGGGAGCACCCCCACATGGGCCTGCCGCACCAGCAACTACACTGGGACCCACACTAGCCCCACCAGCCCTCACACTGACACTCGTAGAAGCCGGACCCACGGACCCCTCCTGAAACGCCTGAGAGTCTGCCACCTGCTCCTACATGGTCTCCTGGGCCACACTCGCGGCAACCGACTCACTCTCAAGCCCTTGCCCACGCCCACGACCAGCACGACCTCCACGGCCCCCACGACCTTTGCCTCTAACACCTCTAGCCATAACTCTGCACTCACCAGCAGATTACTAAGTACTAGAACAAAAAAAAACAGAAATCATACAACACTTACAATTGAATCTCATTGAAGGCTCGGAAGAGATGATCTAAGACTCCATACCCACACAACAATCAATCAATTAACTTCCTAATCAATCAATTGCACCCGCCCTAGAACCACTAGGGCTCTGATACCAAACTGAAACGACCCGACCCAAAATTTCAAAAAATTTCCCTCCAGATTATTATCATCACAGATAATAATCCTCAATGGTTCCACAACCAAGCAACGCAGAACAATAAACGTCAACAACACATCCAGTTTATCAACTCCATACTTTATTAAATAGCAACCAATTCAACCAATCAACCAATATCAATAAACCGTATCTAATGACTAACAACCTAACAATTTCATAGAATGACAAACCAAGTGAGACCCTAAATCATCTCTTCTTCCTCGCCACGATTCCACGATCACAATTTCTCTTTACCTGCAACACATGGCAAAAAGAGTTGCGTGAGTATTATCACAAATACTCAGCGACGCGGTCATCCCGTCCACAGGCTATGTAAATACAAGTATAAACAACCAATACAATACCAGGATGATCACAGAACAAGCATACACGACCAAATAATAAAACCAGTCCAGAATACACCGTGTCGATCGACAGGACTCACTGTGTCGATCGACACAACCACTAGGTGTCGACGATCAGTGACCCCGTGTCGATTGACAGGATCCACTGTGTCGATCGACACAACCACTAGGTGTCGAAGAACACAGGCCCCGTGTCGATCGACA
Source organism: Arabis hirsuta (assembly GCA_964056655.1). Classification (NCBI taxonomy): domain Eukaryota; kingdom Viridiplantae; phylum Streptophyta; class Magnoliopsida; order Brassicales; family Brassicaceae; genus Arabis; species Arabis hirsuta. Next base: position 11,688,585 of record OZ053298.1, read on the forward strand.
CACCACCTCGGTGTCGATCGACACGACGTCGCAGAACCCAGAATCGAGTCAATCCTCACACGACTCGAATCTGATGCGATCCGTCGAGTCTCCTGCACAAATCCACACACAAACACACGAAAACCACCAATCAATCATATTCCATTGGTCCCCTATACTTATACGAGCCTACGGTCACGCACTCACCTTGATTGGGATTGAAAAAGGATGAAGAACGCGAAGAACGAGCGAAGAACACCAAGACAGCCTCTGATTCTGTCCTCACAGACCCGAAATCAGCACAGCAACAACCTCTTTCTCATTCTATCTCCACTCACGATCAATCCTCCTCCAGGAAACTCCCAATAATCACTCAAGCCCTAAGATTCCTGATTCTCTCTTCTCTCTCTCAGCTTTTCTTCTGAAAACGAGCAAAAAGGAATACAAACCCGTCTGATCCTTTAAATACCCGAACCCTAGGGTTCCCTAAACCGGCCCGCCAAACCGGACAATTAAAACGGACCTGACGGTCTGATTTAACACGTGTCGATCGACATACACCACCCGTGTCGATCGACATAACGCCCCAAACCCGACTTCTCCTAAGTCCAAAACACACATGTCAATCGACACACCACACCTGTGTCGATCGACACCACCAAAAATCCACTTTTTGGTTCACGGGCGTTACAACTACCCTTAAAGAGGACGAGTCCACCTCTAATCAAGACGAAGACGAAGTCTCAAGACCATTGAAGAAGGCGAATGCGAGCAAAGGAAAGCTCACGGCGAGAATTTCGGTCAAACCTCGTCCTTACGGATTAAAGTTTGCCGAGAGGACCACCAAGAGGACACGTTTCATAAGTGATGAGATGTTACAAGTATTCAACTCTCTTGTGAAAGAACTCCCTCAAGAGTTGACCTTTGAAGAAGTATGGAGAGAAAGACCATCTTTGAGAAAGTGTTTCTCACAAAGCAAAGAAGAAGATTTCATGATTGAGGAGCTATTTGATCGAGCTAGGAATCCTCACAAGTACTTAATCCTCAGCAGAACGATCCCTAAGTACTACAATTATTTTAACTGTGCACTTTCAGTTCCCTAGGGTTATAAATTTAAAGACCTAATTGCATAAACCATACATAGTAGCTTTATGGCACATCAAGTTTTTTGGCGCCGTTGCCAGGGACTTTTGTTTGATTGCCTGCAAATTTTTTGATAACGATTAAGTCTAAGTTTGTTTTTCCTTTTTGATTTTTCTAATTTTTCGTTTTTGTTTTTGTTTTTTTTCTTTGTGTGTTTCAGAGATTCGTCAATGAAGCATCACAATCCAAAAAGAATGGCGAGCCCTTACCCTCATGAAGAAGTTGGAGATTACATCCCCATGCCTCATGAATTCCATCAACCGCCACGTTCTCACAAAAATCGATACCATTCAAACTTGTATCGTCCTTGGGAAGCTTATGGAGGAGAAAGTCGCCCTCATCCTCATCACATCCATCCGCCACCATCACCACAGACCCATCACCATCCCCACTCAAACCCCCAAGAAGACAAACTCGAAGTCTTGATGCATCGATTCATGGAAGACACTAAAAAAGTCATTCATGACGTCGATTCCAAGATCGAGACCATAAATTCATCTCTTAAGGAGAAGTTTGAGGTCTTTATTGATCAATTTGGAAAAATTGAATCACGTTTGGTCCAATTGGAGGAGATAGAAGAGGTTCATACTCGACATCTTCACGAAGATAAAGACGATATCAAGCATAAGATTGATCAAACTTATAACCAATTGGAAGAAACGGTTAAGGACACTAAGGAAGACGTTGGAAGGCTTAATAATCAACTCAATTCAGTAGCTATTAAAGCTTACCAAGCTGCTCAAGCCGTGGGAGAAGTCAAGACCAACCAAGGTGAACTTACCTCAAAAGTAGAAGAATTGGAAAACGATAATAGGCTAACAGAACAAACCCTTACAGCCGTTCGTTTTGGCCTTGACCACCATGATAAGGAGATCATTGACATGACAACGAAGCTACAAGGAGAAGCAATTGAAACCTCCAACCATGTGAAGCAACTAGAAGACCGTTTGAAGAAGATCGAAAAAACGGTGCAAGATTTCCTTCAATTGGAAACAGTAGAAGAAGAGTTTGCACCTATTGCTAATTTCTGCACTCTAACTACCCTTAAAGAGGACGAGTCCACCTCTAATCAAGATGAAGACGAAGTCTCAAGACCATTGAAGAAGGCGAATACGAGCAAAGGAAAGCTCACGGCGAGAATTTCGGTCAAACCTCGTCCTTACAGATTAAAGTTTGCCGAGAGGACCACCAAGAAGACACGTTTCATAAGTGATGAGATGTTACAAGTATTCAACTCTCTTATGAAATAACTCCCTCAAGAGTTGACCTTTGAAGAAGTATGGAGAGAAAGACCATCTTTGAGAAAGTGTTTCTCACAAAGCAAAGAAGAAGATTTCATGATTGAAGAGCTATTTGATCGAGCTAGGAATCCTCACAAGTACTATAAGATCCTTTCCAAGACCCTCGATCCAGGTCCTTTCAACATCTCTTGCTCTATTTGTGGTTTCAAATTTGACGATGCACTTTGTGATTCGGGAGCCGGGATCAACGTTCTTTCGGAATCTCTTGTGAGAATGATGAAGATCACCAACCTTCGGCCATCACAGATACAAATTGCACTCGCCAATGGTGCATCTACACTTTCATTAAACGAAATCCACAATTGCCCTTTGAATATTGGAGATGTCATCGTTCCGGTAGACTTCGAAGTGGCGACTATGAACGATTGTTCAACACCCTTCATCCTTGGGAGACCATTCTTGGCTACTGCTGGGGCTATCATGGACTATCCTCTAGGACAGATATCCTTCACTAACATAGACACTCGTGTCTATCATTATGCTGCACCGCCTGGATTTCGAGCTAAACAAACTCGATACGTTCCTTCGGAGAAAAGGGAAGTGTTGATCAATGAGCCCAACCAATTTGATGAAGATGGAGAACACGACCTAAGGAGACCTCATCTCCATGCTAAAGGAAACCTCAAGCCTTTAGAAGACCTTCCACCACCCTAAAAACCCAAGGAGTTGAGCTATCCGACTTAAAAACAACCGCTTTATGGGAGGCAACCCATATTTATGTTTTTGATTTTATTGATTTGTTTATTCTAAGTTTTTGGATTTGTTTTTATTTTTTTCAACATTTTCATTCATTATTTTATCTATCTATGAATTTTTCAGGATTTTACAAAAAGTTTTTAAAATGCAAACAAATGTGTTTTTGAGAAGAACGATGAAGAAGAGATCGAACACGACTTGTTCTGTTCATGGAATGACTGGAGCTCAATATCAGCCCGGACGTTTTTTAAATTTGGTATACACGAAGGAGACCGTCTTATGAAGATATAGGAAAAAGCAGAACATGATTTGCTATTACGGTTAGCAAGTTATGACCGATTGAACAAGACCGTCTAGGAAGGTTACGAAGCCGCAACTTCAAGCTTTTTCACAGTTCAAGACACCACGAACCAGGCAACAATATTAATACCATTGGAAAGATCTCGTTCTCATGAATCCGTAGAATTTTTTGGATCTCAATTCCGATGTGTATAGACGAAGAAAAAGCTCAACGAAAAATCGCGTGGACCGCGACACGAGGCCCTTACCGCGACACGAGGCCACACCGGACCCGATATCGTCCCGCGACATCGACCGGTATCACACCTTGATCAACCGCGACACGAGTGCTCGAATAACGGTCATGCATGCCAGTCAAATTTCGTGACCGATATTTGGCACTATACGCCCCGACCCGCGTACCAAAACTTTACCGCGACACGACAAAACCTTACCGCGACACGGCCTCCTTCCCGCGACACAATATTGGTCAACCACGCCGACTGATATTTGGACTGGCATCGCACCCCGAACGGACCGCGACACAATTGACCCAGTACCGGTCACGCATGCCGGTGGTAAATCGTGACCAGTACTCGGCACGTTTTGCCTCGTCCCGCATTGCCCGCGTCTCCAAACATCGGACGATTCCACCAACCGATACTAGGTCCGGTGTTCGTCCCGCACCCTTACCGCGACACGATCATCAACCCGCATCTCATTCATCCCGCACCCTTACCGCGACACGATCATCGACCCGCATCTCGTCAATCCCGCACCCTTACCGCGACACGACGCGTCCTTCCCGCGACACGACGCATCCGTCCCGCATCCCATGTGTCCAGATACCGGTCCCGCATATCGGCCAACACACCCGACCGGTACTCGGCCCGTTACGCGATCTACCTTCCCGCGACACGACCATCCCGCCTCGACCCGGCACCTTCCCGCGACACGGTACCGGTCAGACACGTCGACCAAAACTCGGTTCGGTACGCGTAACCCGATCCCGCCCGTTCCGTCTCGACCATCCCACGTCCCGCATTCGCCTCGCCTCGTGTCGCGACACACGACCCGAACCGCGACACACGCTACCCGATATCGGTCAACACCACCGACCACCGTCTCGTGCCGTGAACCGCCTTGGACCCGAGCCACGTCTCAAACCATCTTTGATCGCGACTAGCCACCCGACACTTAGACCGGTTTTGGCCGAACCGCGTCCCCATCAACCACCACACCACCGGAGTCACGAGCCATGGACCACCGAACCACCGTTTCGAACCACCGAACCGACCACCTAATCGTTTGCTCAAAAGAGGTTAATTTTTCCTTTTTCAATCTTTTAATTATTTTTAAACCATTTTTCACACATAATTTTTAAGAATCAATTTATTTTTGCATATCTCATGATTATTTAACTAACACTTATTTAATTCATGAATTTTTGCAATAGAATTTCAATATTGGTTAAATTTAAATGGTTTTAAACATGATTTTCACATCTTGACATATTCATTCATTGATTTCACCTAGATTGAGAGTTTTTAACAATTTGGATTCATTATTTTGATTTTTTTTTGTTTAATATCTATTTTTCCTTCCCTTGGACTTGGAATTCAATACACATATATTGAAGACTAAGATCCAGGATGAATTTAACGAGTGATTTCAAGTGTTTTTGCAAGGATATGTTGCTCTAAAACAGGATTTGTAAGCGATTTATTTGTGGACGCACAATTCAATTGTCTTACGCATGATCCAAATCATTCTAAGGAGATGTGAACACAAAGAAAAGCAACAAGGACCACCACACCTCATTCCACCACTCTTTGGGACACAACATCACTGTGCTTGAAGAAGAACCCAGTTTGTCCGAGCCTATTTCACAATTTCATCATCTACGCTCACAAACGGATCACACCGAGCATTTTTATAAGCCACCTTCCAAACCACTCGAGCAAATGGACTCAAACTTCACCAACTGATCTAAAACGTCATTTTTTCTGGTGAATTTTCAATATGGCTTGAGAAAATATGAACCGATTTTCCGATGGCATGATCCACACCTTCCGGCGAGCCAAATCCATCTCTACATGGACCGTATGCTTAACCGTTCGAGCATTGGCAATGAAACTTCACTAGTAGCTTCACAATCCCTCTACTTTAAACCCTTTAACCTCGAATTAATCAATAGAAACGTTTGTTTTCTTTTTACAAAAGCTTGTCTTTTGTGTTTTTGTCTTTTCAAACTTTGGTGTGATTCCATTGTCTTGTAAGGCTGCGTTCTAGGTTGTTTGTGAGATCCAAACAGTCTGGTTCGTGTGTTGTTGTGCGATTCAACAACAAACCCCCTTCCACCGCTCATCGCTACCCGACTCGCGACAGGTGCCGTACGGCCGGTCCGAGCCATCCATCCACCATGTAACCTCCGTTCACGAGGCTGCATCATCTGGTATTAGAGCTTCAAAAGCTCCTAACCATCAGGTTGTATCTTTTCAACCTTTATCTCTATCCTTTCCGTTTTAGTATTTCATTTCCTATAAATCGAAAAACTCATAAAAATTTGTTTCTTGCATTTTGTTTTGCTTATTTTGTTTCCGCACCATCATCACCTTTAAAGGAGAAAAGAAAAAGAAAATTATTTGCTACAACTTTTGTTTCAAATTCATTTTGTTATTTAATTTCCATAAAATCGAAAACCAAATAAAAATTGTTTTGTTTCTATTTTATTTTCCATAAAATCAAAAAAAACTATAAAAATTGTTTTGAATCTGTTTTTTTTCATTCCAATTGAGAAAATCCATAAAAAGTTTTGTTTCATTAAAATCAAAAAAAAATATAATTGTTTTGCATTTGATTTTGTTTCATTTCATAAAACCGAAAATCATAAAAAGTGTTCTTAATTTTGTTTGATTTGGTTTCATTTGATTTGATTTGCATTCACTTTGTTTGACTTTGTTTCAGGAACCAAGTAGAAAGCCAAAGCAAAGGAACGATTTGTTCATCGCACAAACCAATCCCAAAACTGGGTTACCCCGTTCCTTATCTTAGTCCATTCTTTGATTGTTTAATCATATGTCTAACACCATCCGCTTGATTGTTGCATATCGTCTCGTCCCTAGTCATTTCATGTTCATCATTACATTTTTTTCAAAAAAAAAAATCCATTCGCTTGCATTTTTTTTTTAAGTCATCCCGTTAAATCAAAAATATAAAAATTGTTCTTTGCTTATCATTTGTTTTGAATTCACATATTTCAAAAAAAAAAAAATATATATATATATATATATATATCTTTTTCACTTGATTCGTATCATTCCATATCCGAACACTTTCATTAATCGATCATTTCATTTAATCGGATTATCCTTATTTGTTTATCTCTTTTATTTTGAACTTTCATACAACTTGTTTGAATTGGCAAGTACGATATTCAAAGATCAACAATGGAGTTCTATGAAAGTGAAGAAGATGCCGTGAGTGACTACGAAGAAGCATCATGGCATGATGATGACTACTCTAGTTCGGATTTTGAAAATGAACCAAACGAAGAAGAGATGGAACCAAAACCACCAGATTGTTGTCGAGGCGATGCAAGCCAATACGATTGGTCCGACGAAGAAACCGACCAAGGAGAAGACCATGAAAACTCGTGGTATCAAGAGATTGAATCTCAAATTAGTCCAGAAGAATGAGACCATGAAGGTGAACCAATACATGGAGAGTTCAATCATAGAGAAGAGCAAAACCAGTTCGTGGAACCTTATGATGAAGAAGCCGAAGAAAAGTCGTGGACTGATTCGGAAACCAGTAACCAAGATGAACTAGAGTGTGAAGAGAGCTATAGCCAACACTCATGGCAAAAAGAAGATACCAACGTGGCTGAGACATGGGAAGAAGATGAACTAGGACGTGGTTACATGGAGCCACCAGACCCGACGTCACATGGTTACATCCACCGAGACGAAAGAAACCAAGGTAGTAGTGTTGGTCAATTTGATTTCCAACTCATATCTTTTTCCAGTCATAAGCAGGGACCAGAGGCTTATCTGTTGTGGGAGAAAGAAATGGACTACTCGTTCAGAATCCACAACATTCCAAAAGAGAAGAGACTAGCTTACGCCATTAACTCACTGTGTTGGTTTAAATTTTGTGTACCCGAGCTTCCTTGCAACCGAATAGGGGATGAGGTTCACGCTGGACCCTAAATCACACAAAGAACAAGCAAATCGCACAGGACCAATATCAACAGAAAGCACGAACTTACCTGGGTCCTCTTGCTTTTTAATGGCCTTATTTTGTAGCACAGCACTACAGTTCTTACTTACAACCATGGCGCTCTGCTCTGAAGGAATCCGTCCGGTAACCAGGCCTTTGACATACTTTTTCATGGATGGCATCATTTGAATTGCATCTGCCAATGTTAGCTTGACCGTCAAATCTTGTAACATTTCCTTACACTTCGCCTCCTCCAAATCCTTTTGCGACTTCCTTGGAGGTACTAGATAAGGGATGGGGGGCCTGTAGACACGAGAACGAACCTTATCAATAATCTCATTTGGCCTTAATACCTTAGAAGTGGATTCAGAAACGTCTTCATCCTCTTCTGTTTTCGGAGCAGGTGCTCCGTTTGTTGGAGCAGGTGCTCCGTTTGGGCAGTTTGCAGTTTCTGTCCTTACGACTGCTGGTAGAACCCTTCCACTTCTCAGTTCAATGGCATTCACAAACTCTCTGGGGTTTGTGTCCGGCTTACCAGGCAGCACTCCCTGTGGCCTTTTGATTGCATTAGCTGTTTGGGCAACCTGAGTGTCGAGCTTCTTCACGTGGTTGCAGACCGCCTCAAGCCGACCATTAAGGTCCAAGTACATACCATCCACCTTCGTGTTGATCTCAGTGGCGAACTTCTGCTGGTTTGTCAATATCTGTTGTATCATACCTTTCAACTCATCTTGAGAACCACTTCCAGAGCTTGCAGAAGCCTGAAAGCTCGAAAACTGCGGTTTCTGACCTTGAAAAGGGACGAACGTCTTTTCTTGGAAATTCTGAGGGTAGGTCTTTTGGAAAGTCTGATCCTGAGGCTTCTGGGTCTGGGGGCCGATTTATTGTGGGTAAACTTGGTCTTGTGGGTTTTCAACATTTGTACTCCGATAGGAGAAATTCGGATGATTCTTGTAATTCTGGTTGAACCCTCTGTTTCGCACAAAACCCTGGCCATTCACGTAGCTAACCTCTTGCTGATCAGTGTCCTCTTCCTCAACCATCTCCTCAGCGAGTAGGTCACCATTCTCATCTGCAAAATGAACCATTCTTTGGTTCGCTTTAAGCAAAAGATTGACCTTGGCAGTGAGGTCGTCTATCTTTTGGGAATCCATTCCACTGGATTTCGCAGTCCTGTCATACTCCTGGGACTTGTTGCTCGAACTCACAGTCAAATTCTCTATCAACTTATACGCACCGTCTCTGGTTTTGGTCATGAAATCTCCGTCACTTGCAGCATTAAGAGCAATCCTATAGTCTCAGTCCACTCCATCGTAGAAGATACCAAGCAGATTTTCATCATATTAACCATGGTGTGGGCACTCTCTCTTATACTCCTTAAACCGTTCCCATGCCTCACAGAAGGACTCTCCGGAATGTTGGTGAAAGGAGGAGATCTTGTTCCTCAAACTCGCGGTTTTGGATTTTGTGTAGAAGTGGTCCAAAAACGCAGCTCTGCATTGTGCCCAAGTCGTAATGGATCCAGCAGGTAAAGACTTAAGCCAACGAGAAGCTTTGTCCGCGAGTGAAAATGGAAGCAGCTTGCATTTTACGAAATCCGGGTTCATCCCATTAGAACTCGTCGTGGAGCAGATCTCCTCGAAGTTTTCTATATGGTCCATCGGAATTTCAGCAGGCAGTCCATGGAACAAGTGCTGCTTAACCAGTGAGATCATCTGCGGCTTGATCTCATAATCATTCATCTCACCAGCGGGGGGAACTATAGCAGCTCAGTTCCGGTAATAAGCATGGGGATTGTCCATATCCCCTATGGCTCGCTGCTGCTCACGCGCGCGTTGTTGCTGCTGCTCGCGTGCGTGCTGCTGTTGCATCTGAGCCATCTGCTCTTGCAGCCTTTGCAGCTCAGCTGCGATGTTGTTGTTGCCTTGTTCGCCCATATCAGCGGGATTGGGCCTTTGTCGTCTGTTTTCTTGTTCTAGTCTCGCAAGCTCATGATTACTCAAAGTGACGAGGGGAGTTTAAAGATTTCTCCTTGTTGTCCTTGAGTTCATACACCTGAAACACACGCAAGAAAAACAAAAGAACGAGATTAGTGCTTAGTTTAAAATCGTAAACGAAAATTAGAGGTATCGAGTTGGTCCATATTTTACTATATTTTACCATTTTTTTATCTATTTTAATATGGTTTTTATATATATTAATAAAGCTTTTGGACCAAAAGAGGTAGTTTTCTCGTATATGTAGATTTTAAGGATTTAACAGGTTTTATCATCAAAAGAAGGTAAAAAGGAGCAAAAGTAGTGTCATCTATGATCCAGCTACTCATCCAAGTCAAAGGAACCAAGCCAAGTCATTTTATCTTGAAGATAATGCACATTCTCAAACTAGACAGAATGCATACGCCAGAAGTTTGCTAACAAACGGAGGAACAAATCAGTTGGGAATTTAATGAAACTTGGTTTGGAGATAGCCCTTTGAGTTTGATTTCCAATGGAGTTTGAATTTCATCAATTGGAGCTGTAATTTGGAAGATACATCCGAAACACTGAGGACATGTCAAACTGCCTTCGAAGTGAAGTTAGTGCAAAATGGAGCCAAGCACCGGGCCAGCCCATGGGCCGATATCCAGACCTTTTGCCAATCTTCTAGAAGAGTCATAGAAGCTTCCAATACCGGTCACGCAACCCAACCGTTATCGTGTCCAAAATTGCCTCAGTTTCGACCGGAAAAGACGTATTTTCCCGACGAAACCCTAGCCGACTTAAGCCTCCTTAAACCCCTATATATAGTTGCTTTTAGCCTCTATAGGAACTCAAGCAGCTGGCCTTAACAGCCTAAATCAATACCTAAACAATGTATTTCGTTTTTCTCTTGTTCTTCATGTTTATTTGATTCTAGAAGCCTTTAAGAATATATTGATCTTTGCCCTATTGCAAAGAGATGAGATCTAATTCCTTACGCTTAGATAGATCAACGAATTATACTGTCTATGTGCTTTACACTTGCTGCTACGTGTTGTAAAACATGTTAGAGTTATAGCTTTGATTTGATTTCTATGCACTTTCTTAATTCTATGCTTTTACGTATTTAATCGTTTAGAGTTTTATTCTAGAATTGATTCTTCATCTTTATTTATACTCAAAGCACGAACTAGCCTAGCTACCCAGGGAGTGATCTTAGGTTGATATACTCTCCAAAAGCTTGTTATATCTCCGGACCTAGTATTCGATGAGCTAGAAACCTTAACAATTCGATAGGTTAGTTAAGGAGTTTAGTGAACAATCAATCTTGAGCATAAAGCATGTTTTCACCTTGTAATAACCTGCGATAGTTGAGTCTATTAGGGTGCAAAACGTAGATGGTTAGTTACATCACGATAGTGGGATGACCTTACCTTAGTGATATGAGTTCTAGAACAACTAGTCTTAAAATCCTAAATCGATTGCTTGTGTTTTGCATATGTTTTGTGAATTGCTTGAATTCTAATCTTAATTGATATCTATCCCTTTACTTTTATTGCTTTGTTATTTGCTTCCATAAAACCCTAAAACCAAATAATATTTTCCCTTAGCTTAATCCGAATCATATAGGTTTGAAGTGCATTCATCACTTAGTCCTCAGCGGAACGATCCCTAAGTACTACAATTGTTTTAACTGTGCACTTTCAGTTCCCTAGGGTTATAAATTTAAAGACTTAATTGCATAAACCCTACATAGTAGCTCTATGGCACATCAGAACTCAACCATAGATTCAAGAGGACCCACTGTCGTGGCATCAACTACTTCAACAAACAATCTAACACCCTAAACTATCGTTTGAGGTTACAAAGAATGATGAGCATTAAACGATTAGGGTTGATTTGTTCACGAGTTGCTTTAACTTCAACTGTCGTTGGCTAAAGACATCGCCCATCTAAGTCAATTCCAGTAATTCACAACACTTTTGATGAGTGAATTCAACCTAAAATCAGAGACTATGTGATCAAATTAGTCTAGGCAATACGTTCGACATTAGACGGAGATATCAAGTGATGTTTCAAAACCTATCTATGCTTAGTTATGATCCTCTAACCCCATTGAACCCTCAACCTAACTAGTGGATTACTCGCTCATGATTAAACAAACAACAGCAGCAAGTGATAAGAGAAACTTCATTGAATCAAAGTAAAGAAATTAGGGTTTAAGAAGACTTCAACAAGGAAATGTGAAAGACAAATCTCCAAGCTTATATCTCTCAAAACAAGTCTCAAATCTCTCTCCCTCACTTGTGATTTCCTTCTCTCTCTCTCTCTCTGTTGTTCTACTGTTGTGCGTGATGTGTCTCTCCTCTCAAAAGATCCAGAGAAAAGCCTCCTTAAAGGCCCACCGCGGCTGGCCCAAAGATAGGGTTTTTAGAATTAGGTTTAATGAAATTCCCATAAGTGGATCTGCTGGGAGCAGGTGCTCCCTCTTCTGGGACGGGTTCTCCCTTCCTCCAGAATATTCCAAAAAGATCCATATTTCATTCTTTTTTGCCAAATCCAATCCGCAAACTCCAATCATTGTTTCCAGCCAATTTTATACCTAGAATGACTCGAAAGAGAACGAAAGACTCGATAAAATCCTACAAAACAAAGGTTAGAATGCGCCAAAAACGCATTATATCAGCTTGTTAGTGTGTCGAATGGGAACCAGTTATCCGCTCAGTGAAAGGTGTCCTTTGAGTTTCTTCAAGGACTCGGTCGATCTCTGGTGCCGAGCTCAATGCCTGGTGAACCTTCGAGCTCATCTCTCTGAGTTTGGCTTTGATGACTTCGAGCTTGGGCCCCTGGACCGCATCTTGTTCTCTTGAGATTGTTACTCGATTGGGCTGCACGCTGATTGGAGTTCTTGATGGGGTGCTGAGGTTGATGACCCAATGCTGGTTTGCGGGGTGGTCGTTCCTTTCGATCAAAGATGGGGACGAGTTTGCTCGTAGGTGGGGCGACTCGATCGGTCGGGAAGAATCCAGCTGTTCTTGTATGTCGGTCTGGGCGTTCGTCAATGTGTCAAGACGGACGTTCATTCGCCTGAACATGTCATCCTGCTGATCGAATCGCCGCATGAGGGTGCCCAACACGCTGGTGAAATCGATCTGCTCGTCTGTGATAGGCTCGTTGGTCTTTGTCTGAGTAACGACCGTGCTCGCCTCTACCGTGGCGGGAGAGGCTTCATGGAGCGCTCTGGCGATCTCCCGGTGTGTTGTTTCACTGTCTTGCCGACTTGTTGTTGCGTCCGAATTCATATTTCTTTGCGTCAGAAAATCTCCAAAAGCCCCTACCTGGGGCGCCAATTGTTTAGCCCGTAGGTTGAACAATGAATTTATAGTAGATAGGAGGTCGGAGAGTTTTGTGTATTAGAAGTTGTGCCCGGAATGAGTGTTACAGAGTAGTAAGGTCACAATAGACCGGACAGGTCTCGGGTTATCGAATCGTAATAAACAAAGAGGACAATAGTAGACCGGACAGTTTCCGAGCTACTAGACCGTTGCGAGCTAATATGTAATGTGAACGTTTACGGTGTTTCCCGGTCGGTGATGGCCTCCCGGTGAGTTCTCTGTCGGAGTTAGAGACCTGAACGATTTTATGCTCTGGGTCCCTTGTACTCTCTCTCAGAGGAATGGAAGATGAATGGTCACATCACATTATTCCCCTATTTATAGTACAAGGTTTTGAGGGTAGATATTAGGTTTTATTAACCATAGTTACCGAATCTGACTCAAGATTAACCAGACCGTGGCACTACAAGAAAACACAGTTTTAGCGTCGAAATTTAGCATCGAAATTAATTCGATGCTAAATTAGCGTCGAATTAGTGTCGAATTGGTGTCGTCAATATTCGACGCTAATTAGGGATGAAACAATTCGATGCTAATTCAACGCTATATAGCGTTAAATTAGCGGCGAATCTCCGTCGAAGGGTAATTTCGACGCTAAATCGACGCTAACTTTGCATCGATTTAGCGTCGAATACATAGCATCGAATTTAGCGTCGAATTTAGCGTCAAATTTTAAATTAAATTTGGTTTGTATTTATTTTCGAGTATTTTTAATTTTTTAAAAAAAATTATGCTAAATTAGCATCGAATTAGCATCGAATTAGCATCGATTTGGATAAAATTTGTATAAATTCCTCTGCTAATTCGACGCTAATGTAGAATAATTTTTTTAAAAAATTAAAAATAATCAAATTTAATAAATAATTGATTCAATTGCGAATGAAAAAGTATGTACAAATTATATATTTTGTGGTTTAATAGGTATGTTCAAATCATAAATGTTATTGTATATTTTGCGGTTTGTCTACCCTAAACCCCAAACATAAAAAAAAATTCATTTAGCGTCGATTTAGCATCGAATTGATGCTAATTCGATGCTAAATAAAACAAATTTTATGTTTGGGGTTTAGGGTAAAAAATAAAAAAATTAGCATCGACAATTAACAGTAAAGCATAAATGTTATATATATTGAAAATTTTAATTGCAAACAACTAAGTATATATTTATAATTTAAAATAAAAGCATGTAAGGACTTTGATTTCTAAAAACTATATAGGTTTACATATATCATCATAACCTTATACGAACAAAATATGTATTTTGAAATTTCAAATTTTAAAATTATTCAGTAATAACAAAGATTGAAAGTGAAAAGATAGTTTTTGTAACGGTAGCGGTTTCGTTACCCTAAATCCCAAACGTAAAATTTGAGTGATTTAGCATCGAATTAGCATCGATTTAGCGTCGAACTCACTTGTTTCGATGCTTAATTCGATGCTAAATCAATCAAATTTTACGTTTGGGGTTTAGGGTAAAGAATAGGGATTTTATAATATCAGACGCAAAAACGACGCTATATTCAATTAATTTGATTAAACCAATGGCGGTAAACCAAAATTCTTCATATGTGTTTTGGCTAAACCTTTGGCGGTAAATCGAAATATTTCATAATTCGACGCTAATTCGACGCTAACTCATTCCGGTTCACCCCACGATAAACATTTATTTCGAGTGGGAAACCAAAAATTAAATGAATTAAACGTGGTACGATGCTAAACCGACGCAAATTTGCGTCGGATTTGCGTCGTACCAAGTTTAATTAAATTGATAACTCCTCTTCTTCCTCTTCTCTTCTCCTCTCTGCAAATAAAACCTCTCTTCTCTGCAACCCATCTCCCTTCTTCTCCTCCTTCTTCCTCCCTTCTCTTCCCCCCGCGATCGCCGCCGTGCCTCTCTCTCTCTCCGCCACCTCCTCTCTCTCTCTCCGCTGCTCACCTCTTCTCTGCACGCCATCTTCCTCCTTCTTCCTTCTTCTTCTTCCTCCCTTCTCTTCCCCCCGCGACCGCCGCCGCTGTGCCTACCGCCGCCGTGCCTCTCTCTCTCTCTCCGCCGCTCACCTCTTCTCTCTCTCTCCGCCGCTCAACTCCTCTCCCTCCGCCGCTCACCTCCTATCTCTCTCCGCCGCTCGTGATATGCTCAAATTTACCCTGAGCTACTCTCTCAAATTAAGAGATCGTAGTAGTACTTAGGGATCGAATCCACAGGGAATCTAAACACACAATCGATTAGTGAATTCAAATTATGCTAAGTAAGAATGTATGAATGTAATAAATATAGCAAAGTAAACAATGAATGATTATCAAGGATCTAGAAATCAATTGGACAAAAGGTTAGGCTATGGGTAATTCGCAGGAAAGAATCGAAATACGGCTGTGTCGATCGACATAGATGTCCGTGTCAATCGACACAAGGATAAAAACGGTTAAGATTTGTTAAGCACAGTTCTAGAACTCAAACACGAATATAAAACCAATCAACTTTCGTTGCAGAGATTATCTATGACTAAATCCCTAAATTCCAAATTTCTTTGCAAATTCAGTGAATAAAGACAAGCATTAAGTTCAAGTTCAATTGTTCACAAAATTACTAAGCCAAATTTCTTTGCGAATAGATAATTTTGCTCATTTAAGATTATGTCCGGTTGTTAATAATACTTTCGCATCTATTAAAGCAACCTAGGATATCCAATTTCAGTTGATCAATCCTAAAATCAGAGTTAAATCAATCTAGATGAAGAACATAAAGATAAATCCTAACAGATTTTCAATCCTAACGATTTCTCATCAAACCCTAGAATTACCCTAAAATTGCATAGATGCAGTAAACATTATGAATGAATAAAATTGCATAAAAGATAGAGTTAGAGATACAAAGGTTCGAAATCTGAAGGTCTGGAAGTCCCGAAATCTCTCCTCAAGCTCTCCTCTCTCAAGTCTCAATTAAAAACTGGATCTCGCCTAAACAATGGCTAAAAACTAGAATAAATAGGTCTAATCACGTTTTTGGTTCAATCTCTATGACAAAACCAAATCAAAATAGGAAAAACTGGAATTTTTTTTTTTTCCAGCGAACCGATCGGTTAAGGGCAGACTGACATGTCGTCATTAAAACTTGCATAACTTTTGATCCAACCGTTGGAATAACCTCAAATAACTTCGTAACAGAAGCTAACTCGATTCTCTATCTTGTGTCAAATTTCCAGGTCGATCCATTGGTTGAAAGTTCTCCAACGAGTGTCGAACGTCTGACCTTTCTGCAATCTTCTTCTCGTCAGACATGTGTGTGTCGATCGACACAAGGCAAAACATGTTAAATCCGAGTTGATCGCTTTGGCTTCTCTTTTCACAATGCTCCAAAATCTCCCAAAAGCTCTCATTATGCTCCAATCGATCATTAACCTACAAAGACTGTAAAACAATAGGAAAACACCAAAAAGACTTGATAAAAATTGACATATATCATGGTCAAAAATGGATAAAAACCGTGATATATCAGCTCGCCACCACTGCCGCCGCTCGCCACCACTGCCGCCGACGAGATCCCGTCCACCTCTCTCCAAACCGGTTTGATCCGGTTTAATTATGGTAAAAAAAAATTTTCAATTGTTAATTAATTATTGTTTTTTGGATTAGTGTATTAAAAAAATCATTTTCTTGATTAGTAGGAAATAGAATGGATTTGTACCTTCATAATAATGGAATTTTTAGGAGGTAAATTTTTAGGAAAAGTTTTTTAGAAAATGGAATTGAATTTAGATTTGATAGAATGGATTTATGTGTTTGTAATGATATATAAGTTATATATAAATTTAAAAATTTATTAACCTCATAAAAACGAATTTATTAATTTATGATTCTTTTCTATAAAATAGTATAATAACAAAATTAATGGATTTTTACATAATAAACGAATTTATTAATAAGTATTTTAAGAAATTAATGTATGAATTGAATTAATCTATAATTATGCATTTAAAATAAATAATTATTTATAATAAAAACGAATTTATAAGTAATTTTACATTTATACTCTCTAATTGTGAATTTATTAATAAACAAATTATTTTACCAAATTATACCAAATTATTTTACAAGTTTTTAATTTATTTATGAATTTATATTTTATATATTTTTATTTACTAAATTTTTTTTATTTTATAGGCGGATCGACCACCTTCATACATGCGGCTAATACTAGGATTGCGCAGCTAGAGACTAGCCTCTCGGTATCAACCGGTCTCTTTAACATCATTGCAGTGGATCATCCGGAGTTACAAACTGTCTTGCAAGAAATTCGGCGTCCTCCAGCGCCTAGTACACCTCCCGGTCCAACATAGTTCGAGCAGGAAAACAAAGAGATGATTCGAGAAGATATCATCAACCTAAGGATCCAACAACAATAGATTAGCGTATGTATTTCATTTGTAACAGATAATTTAAATTTGCGTTTGTATTTCTTTTTATTTTAGAATATTTTTATTTTTATTTTATTTTAGAATATTTTAATTTTTTTTTAAAAACCATTAACAATTCGACGCTAATTCGACGCTAAATTAGCATCGAATTTGCGTCGAATAGAATCGCCTATTGTCGCTAATTCGATGCTAATTTAGCGTCGAATTAGCATCGAATTGTTAATTTTTTCGACGCTAATTTAGCGTCGAATTGTTAATTTTACCAATGTTAATTTGATGCTAAATTAGCATCGAATTAGCGTCGAATTGTTGCATCGTATGAACGTGACGCTAATTCGACGCTAATTTAGCATCGAATTTAGCATCGAATTAGCGTCGAAATTGTTTGGACGCAAATTTAGCGTCGGATTAGCGTCGAATTAAATTTAGCATCGACGATTTAGCGTCGAAATGGAATTCGACGCTAAGGTCATTTAGCGTCGAAATAGCATCGAATTTTACCGACGCTAAATATATGTTTTCTTGTAGTGTGGTTACTATTTGAGTCGGGCTTTTACTGTCGACTGGCCGCAGGTCGTCGGGTCGTAGACCGATTGGGCCGCAGGTCCAGGTCCAACAGTTTTGGTTTTGGTAATGATGATTATCAAGAAGAAGGAGCAATTGAGAGAATATTGGAAGATCCGTTAATGACATCTTCGATTTCGGATATTTTTGGAGCGACTATTGTTGATCCAAATGATGTATGGTTGAATTATAGCACAATGGAATTTAATTCGATTGTAGATGATCTAAAATTCGATTTTGTGGAGAAGGATGATTACAATGGCAAAATTGAGAGCAATATTAAAACGGGTAAGATGAAATTGTTGGGAACTAAGCATGAGAATGACAATAATAAAGTTGTCAAAAACTCGAAAATCGAATCAACGGTTGCATATAATTTGGATTATGGGTTATTTGAATCGTCTGATTTTCCGGTGGAATGTGAGGTTGATCTGACGACGGATGATTTTTTGTTAGAGGGTTTTCCGGTGGATGATTTTGGATGTTTAGGAGAGGTTGATGATAATAGTTGTTTTAATGATGACATGGAGTATATCAATATGAGTTTATGAATGGTTTGTTTTTGGGGTTTTTAAGCTACAATTTTTGTAATTTTTGGGGGTTTCGGATGGAAAAGTTTTGTAACTTAAGTATTATATAAAAGAGATAATCATATATCACTACTTTTAACTTACAAAAATAAAAACATTTTACTAATTTGACGACTAAAAAACAAGCTTCTACAATTTTCTCAGTCTTTTTTACGGAAATGACAAACTTAATTATAAAAGAGAAGTGTTAGGCCAAGTCTCAAGCCCATATTTAATGCGTATAAGTGTACCTTGTGATTCACGTCACCTATATCTCATATGTATTTAATTAGGTTACATAGTTTGTGGTTTCTTCGCAGTATAACCTTATTACTTGACATAAACTTAGTACAAGGGAAAATATGAGAATATGTTCTTAGGAACCGATTGTTAAAGATCTTCGGACAAATCGACCTTTCATTCTTGGTCTTTTATCTTGGTCTTTTATCTGCATTAACTTTCTAACCTCGTACCTTATCTTCTTCTCAAACAATCGATTCTTCCTTTTATATCTGTATCTCCATACTCTACCTTCTCTCTCACTTTTGCTGCTCACTTTATTCTCCTCTATTCCCTGTAATAAAAGATCCATTAACATAAGTTTCTTTTATAATTTGGGTGACTTTGTTCAATTTGAAACTATGATAACATTTTGTAATTAAGAAATGAGATTATGAGCTTACATGAGGAACTAGCTGGAATTGACTTGTGTTATTAAACTCAGTTTGGTTTCTTGTTGCTTCTCTTGGAGATTCTTGTTTATCCCAAGCTGCTATAACATTTTCGTAATTAAGGCTAAGTAACATGTTCCTCTGCTTTGCATTATTACTCTCATAATCTTTATTTTCTTCTGTCTTTGTTGTTATCGCTACGACATTGTCATTCTTTCTTGCAGCTCAACAAATATGGTTTAGGACATGCCTCATCTCCATCGGTTTTAGCTTCTCCTTCTCCATTGTAATATAGATCCTCCATTGCATCAATTTCATCTTCAAAGTTGTTTATTGGTCTAAAGAACCGTTTAACATCCGACAAGGAACTGCATATTATAAAAAAACCAACTATTAACCTTTAAATATTTGACATTTTTGTTTAAATTGGATCTTGGAAAATTCATATGTTCTGAAGTTAGCTTGGTTCCCGAGAGTAAGAAATATATATACATTTTTATTTATATTTTTTTCATCCCTCATTTTTACAATTAAGATGGTAAAATTTGGCTATTTATCATATAATATATTCTCATATAAATATGTTGACCAAAAAATATATATATATATATATATTCTCATATAAATAATAGTTTCATACATTGTTGATCGACTGGAATCCGTCACCGGTCATTGTACCGATGCATATGACCGATGCGGAAATCCAGTACCAACTTTTCTTCTCCGGTTCTGAGATATACATAGTTCCTGGTCTGGAATTTTGCATCGGTCCGTGTACCGACTCATGTGCCCGATGGGGAAAGCCAGTGAGTGCCTTTCCTGCTGGAAATACGCCCATCCTTTTTTGTGTTCGTCTTTGTTATACATGAAAAAAGGGTTTTTCAGTTCCGAGTATGAGTTGTATTAGAGAAAGAGACAAGGGAGAGACAGACATAAACTCCTAGTTTGTAAATCAAGAGTAAATTGCATTATCCAAACATTTTGTGTAAGAATGCATCATAGTAATACTCAAACAAATGAGAGAATGCATCATGGAGTTCCGACAACTAATGAAAACTCAAGAATCCAAAAGCAAAAAAAAACAGGAAACCAAGTCTTTTTGCTTCACTTGGCACCGATCAGGTCCTTCTTGTCAACACCACCCTTCAACTGCTACTCAAGGCGTTTTCGAGGAGCCTTACGAGGAGTCTGGAGTGAATATTTACATAATGTTTTCGAGAGGTTCAACATCTAAGGAGTTGCTCGACGAAGCAAGAAGATGTGATGTGTTCGACAAAGTGTTTGATGAGACTTTTGTATGGAGGCTTCCCAAAGATGTGCATGCTAATGAAGTTGGTTCTCAAGCTCCAAGACACCTTGTTCCACGCACTAGGCGCCTGGAGGACTAGTGCGTGGAACAAGGTGTCTTTGAGCTTGAGAACCAACTTCATTAGCATGCACATCTTTGGGAAGCCTCCATACAAAAGTCTTATCAAACACTTTGTCGAACACATCACATCTTCTTGCTTCGTCGAGCAACTCCTCAGATGTTGAACCTCTCGGAAACATTATGTAAATATTCACTCCTTCATCACGAAGCCTCTTCAAGAACTTCGTGTACCCAGTCGCCAGAGATGAGTAATATACACGTACATGGGTCTTGCATATATGTCTTTTTGTCCTCCTTATAGAACTCAATATAATCCAACAGCTCAGTGAATTCTCTATGGATTTCTTCATCCGCTGCTTGCTTGCGTATTGGGCCGGTGAAAGAAACCTCGTAAGCACAATTAAGCTCGAAACTCTGATTTGCATGTTACGAAAATCTTCATTAACACGATCTCCATTCACCCGAGTTACCTTGATCCTGGAGCTTGCAATCGAGGCCTTGAAGAAGATCCTTCTGAAGAAGGAAAGGCTGAGGCAACGAGCACATTATCTAACAAAAGGTATACAAAACGGAAATTCACCAAGTCTTACCAGCAAATCTCTCATAGACAGGTAGCTGTCTTTTTTGACCTAAAACAGATTGTACAGGAACATTGTTTTGCGCTTTTTCCTGCAAAACAATGGTCACAATGATATAAGGAAGCTCACTTTTTTTTTTTTTTTTTTTTGAATGAATGTTAAATTCTTATTCAATCAAAAGAAACTTTGTTACATTGAAAGTTAAAATGTTTTTAAAAGTGGTAGCTAATTTTTACAAGATTGCCTAGTTTGTGAAAAACTCCTACAATGGCATTCTTGTTTCAAACCATTTGATGAGGCCCTCGCGAAAGTTTTGATTGTCCGTGCGACGAAGTAGACTTAGCTGGTTTCTAACTTCTTTGTCGATGATATTCGATGTTTGATCCGGTGATCGTGGTGGTTCGCCATGCTTCCTTCCATTTCTTTCTCGCCAAACATAGTAGAGTGTCACTTGGAATGTGTATCGGACGATAAACTTCCTCACAAACCCGAAATTGTTTCCTTGAATGACAAGCAGTAGGTCATCCCAATGTGTAGTGAATTGATTGCGAAGCAAACCTCGTGCGAGTTTACTCCAAACCAACGATGAGAAATAACATGCGAAGAAAAGGTGGTTACGTGTTTCCTCCGCGTTGTTGCATAAAACACATGTTGCGTTTCCAGCCCAAGATTGAGTACGGTCCCCCGTTGATAATCTGTTCAGCATTGCAAGCCATACAAAGAACGAGTACTTTGGTGTTGCGTGGGTAAACCACACACCGTTGTACCAATCCTTTGTAGGGCTTGGGTTGCGTAGTTGTTGCCATGTAGCTTTGAAGTTGAAATGTGGTTTGAAAGTTCCTTCCTTGTGTCGCCATAATGTTATGTCCTCCGTTTCTTTCCTTGTTGTCATCGCAACGGCTATTTCTTCCTCTATCATGTTCAACAAATCTTGGCGATGTCGTCTGCGAGTATGCGAGAGCATAACATCACCTAAGGTTGCATCCTTTTGGATCCCCAAGTCAATAGGCCCGCGATGTCCTGCAACATTTCTTAAAATCCCAAGAGAGGACCAATTATCATGCCAAAAGGAAGTATTCATACCATTCCCAATGTTAACCTTGTGAAACTCTCTCGCCTTTTATTTGTATTTGAGCAACTTCCTCCAAATCCAAGACCCGGCTGTTGTACTTTCATTGATCGTCCAAATGGTTCCATTACGTAGAAGCGTTTGTTTCACCCACCTTGCCCATAGCGAGTGTTTGTTGCTAATTATACTCCAAATCAACTTGTAACAACTTACAACATTTGCTTCTTTGAGTGATTTGAAACCAAGTCCTCCCTCCTCCTTTGGTTTGCATAAATCTCTCCAAGCCACCTTTGATTTATGCGTGTTTAGCGATGGACCCCCCCAAAGGAAAGCCGAACATAAACCATCAATCTTCCGGATGCATTGATTTGGAAGGCGAAAAGCTTGTGTCCAAAAGTTTAGAAGACCTTGAATGACCGATTGGAGCAGTTGAAGCCTCCCTGCATATGACAAGTAACGAGAGGTCCATGAGCTTAACCTGACGCGTATGCGGTCTATGAGTGGTTCATAGTCCGATGTAGACATTCTTTTGGTGAGAAGAGGCAAGCCGAGATACTTCACCGGAAGCTCACCAACGGCGAATGGGAACCTCGCAACTATGTTATCTCTTTGGTTCCCCGAGACTCCAGCAAGAAAGAGTGTTGATTTTTGAGGGCTTATTTGAAGTCCAGAGAAACGAGCAAAGTCATCAAAGATCGTAATCGTTGCTTCGATCGAACGTTGCGTGCCTTCCAAGAAGACCATTAGATCATCAGCAAAGCATAAATGCGTGATGTTTGTGTTCTTGCATTTTGGATGAAATCCAGTTCTCCTATCCATCGCTGCCTTATCAATCATTCTTGACAAAACATTCATGCATATCACGAAGAGATACGGTGACAGTGGACAACCTTGTCTTAGGCCTCGGGTGCTGTTGAAATAGCCACATAGTTCACCGTTAACTTGGACGGAGAACGAAGCCGACGTGATGCAGAGCTTAACCCAGTGGATTAACTTGTCCGGAACGTTTATGGCCCTTAACGTGTTGAGCACGAAATCCCATTGTACCGAGTCGAAAGCTTTCGTTATGTCTATTTTCATAGCACAACGAGGTGAGACGGAGTCTTTATGGTAATCTTTCACCAGCTCAGTAGCAAGCAAAATATTCTCCATTAGTAGCCTGTTTTTTACAAAAGCTGATTGGTTTCCGCAAATAAAATCCGGTAGTATACCCTTAATCCTGTTAGCGACTATTTTGGCGATCACTTTGTAGAGCACATTGCAGCAGGATATAGGTCTGAAATCCTTCATCTCTTTGACTTCATTCGTCTTTGGGATTAGTGCCAATATTGTCGAGTTTACTCCTTTTGGGAGAAATCCTTTGACAAAGAAAGATTTGATGCCGATCAAGATATCTTTGCCAAGTGTTTGCCAAGAAGATTTGAAGAATTCTGTCGTGAATCCATCTGGCCCCGGGGACCTATCCTTTGGCATCGAGAACAAAGTGCTCCGTATTTCCTCATCCGTGACGTCGCTAGTTAGGGAGACTCTAGATTCTGCCGTGCATCTAAAGGAGATTAGCTCTTGTAGCTCGGTGACTGACATTCCCACGAAATCAGCCGGTTGATGGTTTAGAAATCTTTTGAAATATTCGCTTGCCTCCTCTTTTATTTCTTCCACCTCCTTTAAGACTACTCCTGATGCATTTGTTAACTCCCTAATTGAGTTACGCATTTGTCGAACCTTTACTGAGTTGTGGAAATATTTGTTGTTCTTATCCCCAACCTTAAGCCAATGTAACTTAGATTTTTGCTTGAGATAACCCTCTTCCAAATGTGATAGGTGTCGCCATTTCTCATAAGCATGCCTCTCTTCTTCCATATTTTGCGATGTTGGGTTCTGGAGCGTTTGTGTTTGTTTCAAACATAGCACCTCCAGTGCTTCCTTTGTTCGCTGTGACAAGTCACCCAATTTCTCTTTGCCAAGGGCACAAATCGCTGGCTTTAGAGATTTTAGTTTCTTCGTAAGCTTATATAGTGCAACAGTGGAGACATGTAGGGGCTCAGTGGACTCCCAATGGTCACGAACTACATTTGCGAACTGAGGTAGTGTAGTCAACACATTCACGAACTTAAAGGGCTTTCGTTTCCCCAATATTGGAGAATTCAAGTAGAACCGTGTGCGGAGATGATCAGAACAACCACCTGATTCAAAAACACAATAAGATTGTGGGAAGAGGTCAATCCATTTTTCATTTACCAGCAACCTGTCGAGTTTTTTGCATATGAGTCCCTCCTCTTGTTTGTTACACCAAGTGAATCTAGAGCCTTGGTAACACAAATCTGTCAACGAGCAGTAGGAGACCACGTCCCTAAAATCAAGCATTCCCGATAATGGTGCATCGGGCCCATAGTTTGAGTGGTCCTCTCTATGAAGTATCTCGTTAAAATCCCCACTAATCATCCAAGCTTTGTTTCTGAATGTTGGCAAGTCTCTGTTGTTGCATAATTCAGCCCATAACCGTTTCCTTTCTTCCCTTGAATTCGAGGCATAAACAAAGGAGCATATAAAGTCCTCGGCCTGCCCTACTAACTGAACCAACACCGAGATGAGTTGATCAGTTTTCCGGACCAGCGTGACATTTACACATTCATCCCAAACTATCCATATCCGTCCCAAACGATTATGTTCATAGTTTGAGATAGAGGACCAACCAGTGAAAACCGAGGCAATGATATTTTGAGCTTTGCTCTCCTTCACTCTTGTTTCTAAGAGAGCACCGAAGTGTAGGTTTCCATTAGCCACCCATTGCTTTACGATTGACTGCTTCGAATTCTTATTAAATCCTCTCACATTCCAGAAGAAACCCGACATTACTTTTTGTTTCTCAGTTTTGACTACAACACAATCACGTTTTATGTTCATATGTATTTGTTGTCACCTGAATTTGTCCACGGACAAAGCCAGTGGTGCTCGTGTTAGTGGGTCGAGGCCTTGAAGCAAATCCTTCTGAAGTAGGAAATTATAATCAGATGAGGGTGAGGCAACGATCCATATCATTTTAGTCTATGGCAAGATTCACCAAGCCTTACCAGCAAGGATCTCATAGACAGGTAGCTGTCCTTTTTGACCCAAAAAAGATTGTCGAGGAAAACAGATTGTATGCACTTTTTTCTGCAAAACAATGGCCACAAGGATAAATTGGAGATCAATTAAATTCATAACAACATAGGCTTGATGATTGTATTAACAAACAGAACACAAACACGGGAAAACCAAAAAAAAAACACAGAAACTGTAAGAAGTGCATAACAAATGGTTAGGGCAAACAAATTTACCTGGCAATCACATCTAGGGCAAGTGTAGATCAGTCTCCGTGCACCTTGGACTTTCAGAGTATATATTTTGCCTTTACTGAAAAAATAAAAAATCGAATCAAGACAAAATCTGAGGATTTCGGAACAAAATCTGAGGATTCCTTTTCTTACCATTTGAACCATTTCTGCGTATTCATCTCTGAGTATCTTTGATTTTCCCTTTCTTTCAGTGATTCTCTCGAAGAAGCTCTTCAACTTTCTCTCTATCTTTGGACTCTTCGGTGAAAACTTCTTTCTCGGGTATTAATTCTTAAAGCCCATGAGTATCTTTGGAATCAGACGAAGAAGCTAGTCGGCCCAAATAAATTTTACTGGTAATAATAAATTAATAATAAATTTTTTTTTTTTTCGCCAAAGCAGCTTTGGTGTAGTGGTTGTTACCAACACCACTCTCTTGGCACCCAGGGTTCGACCCTTCACTTCCTATGTGAGGATTGGACTAGTGGACCGGCCCGTTGTGGTACACATTGCCAACAAAAAAAAAGATAATAAATAAATTAATAATAAACTTAATAAATAAACAGAAGATCCCACAAAATAAATTTAACCCTCTCTTCATTGAAGACTAATACCATTTAAAAGTTCTAAACTAATTTTTTAATAATATTAGTTTAATGTTCAATTAGTTTTTTTTATTATTTATGTATCCAATAGTGAGACTGAATGGAATTCTTAAAAATGAAAAAATATATATATTTTTAATTTTTTTAAATATTTACAAAATAAAAAAAACAAATTAGTATATATAAATATTGAAAATTATATAAAAAAAATTAATATAATAAGATGCATTAATTTTTAAGCGTATATTAGACCATCATTAACCGTAAGCCTTCTACGTCTAATGCCATTAAAAATTAATAAAAAAAAAAAATTTATTTACCTGATTTTGCACTGAGTCGTCTCTCCCACATAAAACACTTGAGACGGATCAACGCGGCCACATCTCAACAAACCATTGGACCGTCTTTTATTCGCTGCTCCAAACCCAAAAACGGGAAGAAAAAAAAAACAGAACATAGATTTGTTGCGGTCCTTTACCCCTCATTCTGACTTTTGTGTGTGAGTTGTTTCTTGAATGTGTAGGGGAATGATGTGGGAACACAGTATCGATTAGATACTTACTACTACACAGACGAGCAAAAGCGATTAGCTCGTGAAGCGGTGGAGAAACAGGAGAAGATCTTGAACAAGAAAATTGTGAGAGAGATACTTCCGGCCAGGAAGTTCTACAGAGCAGAAAATTACCACGAGCAATACCTGGCGAAAGGTGGTCGTATGGGGCTCAGACAACCTTTAAGCGCATAAAAGAAGTGAGTTATCTCATGAAAATACAACACTATGTAGATCATGTTTGAAACCTAAAATCCTTCTAGCTATGAGCTGTTTGTGCAAAGGTAATCCTGATGCTTTCCTTGTCTGTAATGGTTTCAAAGACGCTGAATATATCTAATTGTGGAGGAAACTGGAATTGAAGACAGTGATTGTTCCTGAGCAAGAAGAAGAGTTTGATTTAGTTATTGATTTGAGCGAGAAGTTGAATAGGCCTGTGATTGGGTTATGAGCTAAGCTGAGAACCAAACATTCTGGTCATTGTCTGTGATTTAAGTCATTTTGATTTTGATTTTTGGTTCATTGAATATTTCTTTCCTTTGTGTCAATGAATATTTTTGCAAGACTTGTGTCATTGAAAATGCTTCTTGTCAATGTGCAGGAGACTATGAATGTGGATGGACTTTAAAGCAACAAGAGTTGTGTCGGTAAGTAGTTGTGGTCTTTGTAGTGTGAGAAATGTGTCTTTTGTATCCGTATTGGAAGAGTTGTGGTCTTTGTAGTGTGATGAATGTGTTTTCTGTATGTAATGTGGTTGTACCAAACTATGTGTGAAAGTATTATAAATGTAATCTTTTACTTCTTCTTCTTCTTATTTCTTTTACGTTTGTAACAAAATTCTCTATCTTTTTCTTATTTCGATTTCTTCTTCTTACACAAAATTCTCAAACAAAATCACTCAAAACTTTTCTTTTAAAATTTTATGTATAGTAATATGATTTTATTTCATTTTGCAAACATTTTTAAAAAAAATTAAAAAAATATATTTTTTTATTCTTTAGAACCCCACTTGAATATCACCATTGAACACATAAATATAGCATAGAGTAATTGAGTCTCATACACTAAATTAATATTAAATTTTAATACTAAAAATGATTTAAGAACCCCATTGAATATCATGGTTAATGATCTCTTACAATCGGTAAAAACGTAGAATGAAAAAAAACATATAAAAGTATGATGAAAAATATAATTAACTCGGCTCTAGTTTTGTTGGCCATGTTTGTTTACAAAAGCCTATTTATCTTATTATGATCCATGTCCCACCAAACACACACAAAGTTTTTTAAAAAGTTTTAATTTTAGATTTGGTATTTCAAATGTTTTGTATTGTTTTTGCTTCAAATATTATTCATTCTGTAGGTTATTTTTTGTAAATTTTAGACAAAAAAAAAAAAACTTGTACCAAATTTTTTAGGTATTTATGTATACAATTAATTGTACCGGACCCGAAACTTTATAAAATTTCTAGAACCCGACCTCAATAGGCGTCATCATTGAATAAATTATTTTTGTTTAACTTTTGTCATCAAAGTCTTTACCTTAATAAAAATGAACTCTTTTTTATCTCTAATACAACAAAATTTTAATGGCAAAAAGCAAAACTCACTACACCAACTTATTCTTGCTATGAAAAGATTTATATGCAAAGGTAGAATTTCTTCATAAATGAAAAAAGCATGTTTCAATTTTTAGGGTCATTTGCTTAATGAGAAGAAAGACTTTTTAAAAATAATTACAATATTATATATTATATATTTAATATATATAATATATATCACCTAAAAATATATAATATCAAGATAAGATAGGCCATTTTTTATAACAATTTGTATTTCCTTCGATTTAGTAGATTTTGAGACCGCTCACCAAAAATACAGTTTACTACTAATTTGATAAATTAATTTTTAGTGGGTAATTTGTTATGTTTAAGGGTGTGGTTTGGTGGATGCTCGTGACCAACAGGTTATAAAATGGAGATTATCACATGGATCGCACACAAGTTTTGTATTTTTGAGGGAAAAAAACCAAATATTGAAAATCATAATAGAAATATTGTTGATTGCATGTTTACCAAAGTCGGCTTCTAAAACTATTTTCTTGTATCTATGTTTCTATATCTTTTATAAAAAAAAATTGTACAAAACAAAAGACATGAGTACTAAAAACATTTTCTATAAAAAAAAAACATTTTGTACAAGTTCCATTTAGATGAGACATTTGAAGTATAAGGCATTTGAGTAGCATTTGATGATATAATGGATTTGAGAACATATAAAGCTACTTGGAAGCTTTGAATGATAAAGTATTGGCACTTGAATCGTATATTGTTGTTTAATTTTACGTATTTTTGTTCTATATGTATTTTGTGGCTATTTGTTGTTTTAAATAACAAAATCTTGTCATGATTTTGATTAATCTTTTTAAGAATTATTTAAATCCCAAATTTTTAAGCTTCTATCGCAAATAATTAACAAAAAGACTTCAAAGAAATCAAAACCGAAAATGTTCATTGTAAACATGTATTTGGTAAAAGAGTATATTATTAGCTTTATTTTTAGGCTCATTTGCTTAACGAGAAGAAAGATTTTGAAAAATAATTAAAATATTATATATATATATATATATATATATATTGTACATACATATTAAATATATAATATATATATATATATATATCCTAAGAATATATAATATCAAGATAACATAGCCCATTTTTATAACAAATTTTATTTCCATCAGTTTACCAGATTTTGAGACCGCTAACTAAAAATACAGTTTACTACTAATTTGATAAGTTCATTTTTAGTGGGTAATTTGTTATGTTTAAGGGTTTGGTTTGGTGGATGCTCGTAACCAAGTTATAAAATGGAGATTTTACGTTAGTTAGTGAGAACTGACTAGACAGTTGACATGAGCACATATGTGTTTTTTTTTAAAACAAAAAAAAAACGAAATATTGAAAAATATTGAAAATCATAACATAAATATTGTTGATCTGACTAATAGGTTATAAAATGTGACCAATAGGTTATAAAATGGAGATAAGTTTGCTTACCTTAGTTAGTTAGAGGAGAAGGAAGACTAACTTCAAATCTTCGATCCATTTCATATATATGCAGAACCGCTTTGAGAATCTCAAATATGACATGAGCACATATCTGTTTTTTCAAAAAAAAAAAAAAAATAAACGAGCTTTAAAATATTACAAAGCTTAATATACTTTGTGCATGAGAACTCATCTTACATTCAAAGGAATATATAGTGTGACGAATGGGGTTATGTGGTATTAATATATCACTTTGTGCATGAGAACTCATCTTACATTCAAAGGAATATATGGTGTGACTAAATGGAGTTGTCTGTTTTACCTTAGTTTAAAGGAAAGAGGAAGACTACAATTAAGGAGATAGGAGGTGTCTGTGTAGTAGTTAGTAACCAACAAGCAAATCTCCGCATCATATGACATCGCGTGATTGTTGTTATTTCTATCCCAAACATATAATAATATATATATATATAACATTTGTGGGCTTTCTATTCTTTGCCATCAAATCCATCATATTAATTAATATTACGAAAGCCCACTGGACATACAACACTAAGTCCAATCCATCTATTACACGGAAAACAAAGACCTAAAGGGAATGACACGTGGAGTAAAGAGAAAGAAAAGGAAAACAAATCTGGAAACCCCGCCGCTACCAGAGTCTGAACTTTTTCCGGCGACAGAAAATTCCAACATGCCACCGAACCTCCAACTTCGACATCCGACCATGTTTCCAGCACCGTTGCAAATCCACATTAGACACATCGCCTAAATCTCACAAAGGAGGCGATGATTTACTCTATTAAGAAGAGAGAGTCATGGATATGATGAAAACGGATCCTACAAGAGCAACGGATTAAACAAGTAAAACCAGAGGAAGGATGTCAAAACACACACAAAATCCGAACTATGTCGGAAAAGAGATCCGGCCGAAGCCGGAAAGACAAATCCGGTCTCGCCGAAAACAAGATCCGATGATAATCGGAATCAAAAGATGACTTGCTCCCTTTGGAAAGATACGAGAGAGAGGAGAGAGAGAGACTTTGAACTTTTGCCCTTTTCAGAATATGCGGATGCGGTGATTTGGATTTTAAATATTAAAAACTCTTGAAAAACAAAATCTATAATATAAAAAAGAGGCCAGCACTCCCAGCGTCTGACACGTGGCTAGCCTCTATGCATGACCAATTTTGTACATAAAGGAAATTGACCAGGAATCGAAAGCAACGCTCTCTTCTTCCTTCCTTCTCTTCTCATCTCAACATCATCCTTAATCATCATCATCGTCATCTATGGCGCTTACTTTCTCAGATCTGCACACAGAAGAGGGTGACAAATCCGTGGAGGAGCACCTCGCCGAAAAAATCTCAATCTCCGGGTAAATTTTGGCGCTTTTCTTCTTTTCCGTTATACGCTCGTAACCTGAGATTTGCGTTTGTGAAGAGTTTTAGTTGTTTATGATTTCGCAGAGGTCAGATTTCTGAGGATGATGTGAAGGTCTACCCTGCGATTTTGGAGAAACACGACGATTCATTCCCCAATCCTACCAAGTGGTACGATTGCGTCAATTCCCAGTTTGCTAAAGTATGTGCTTTGTTTGAGATTATGTAATTACTTCATTAAGATTCAGAACATATTGAATTTTTCAAGAAATGATTGAGTTTCAATTGTTGCAGTTTCCCAGAAAAAGCTGTTGGTATGGGAATCGTTTCATCGCCCTTCTTCCCCGATTTCTCGCTTCTCCCTCTACTTCCCAATATTATGGACTAATCTGTTTTAGAGAGTTGGCTATATCTAAACGCTCAAAGCGGAATCTCAAATTTAAATTCGACCTCTTTTCCTTTTGGCTTCTTCCTTCTCTCGAGAGGTAAAAAAGAAATATCAATCATGAAAATCTCTGACTGAGCTTCTATTTGTTGCTAACCATTGGGTTGTTGATTAGGTTATAGATTTGGTAATCGTCGTATATATAATGCCCAGAGAACTGATATGATCTTCTTTTTTGTTCAGGATGAGGTACCTTTACTTGAATGATTCATTCTTGTTGAAATCTCAATTTATGTGCTCGTATTGTGGATTAAACCATTAAGTATATACCTTAATTAAGTGGGATCATTATAGTATTGAAC